>JAEIIJ010017128.1:0-57273 GCA_018904815.1 Drosophila ogumai | reverse complement strand
GAACCCGGGACCTCCCGCACCCTAAGCGGAAATCATACCCCTAGACCAACGAGCCAGTTGGATGGCCGCGGCCGAAGAGCCAACTTGAGTGCGGGACAAGATCTCAAGAGAAGTCGACGGTCTCCACAGTCACTCTGCCTCTGCCATAGTCCCCACTCCAGCCGCTGTGCCTTCATAATCAGAGCTTGTCTATTTTTAACAAAAAGTTGCCGAGTTTCTTGTTTTTCGGTTTTCCGTTGTTGTTGTTGTTATTGGCGCTGCTGCTGCTGCTGCTGCTGCTGTTTGGAGACGCCGGGCTAGTGTTGACATCAAAACAAATTGTTTAACATGGACAGCGGAGCAAAACAAAGAAATATGATCATGTAAATGAATTCAATTTGGATCAGCAGCGGCAGCAACAACACAAAGGCTGCAAACAGACAATCACAGCGACAAACAAACGACGCTGTTGGCGGAATTGTGAGGGGAATCAAAAAGTTATTAATAATCATCAAAAAATTTAATGGGGTCGAAAAGTGCTTGGTACTGTAAAATAGTTTTAGGCAAATGCAAACATAAGCTTGCAAGATATATTTACATTTAAATTTATGATTTTTTAAACAGATGCTAAATATATATACATACATATAATAAATTTTTAAGACAGGTATCATATTTATTAGAAGTAGAAACAAATTTTAAAAAATGTAAAGTGTACTTAAAACGAAAAAGTAATAAATATATAAATTTTATAAATGAAATGATATATTTTTTTAACCTAATAAATTTTTCCATTCATATATCGAGTTTTAAATTATTATATTTGAAATATACAGTACATATGTACCGATAAATATTCCCACAACGGGAATATTGGGGCCAAGCGCTATTGACGGTCACATAGAATCGAAATCAAATCAGAGAAAACATTGAAGTGGATCGAAGGGTACATAAAAACCAATATAGAAAGATTGGACTGGAAATTGAACAATTGAAAAAAGCGCTGAGCGTTGAGCGTCTGACAGCTAAATGCGATAATTTCAAATCAAATCAATTGAATATTGTCACAATTAATTTATTTATGAGATACACTCGAAATATCGCCATTGATTTGGCCATTGTTGTTGTTGCTGTTGCCGTTACTGAGTTGTCGAGTCGTTTGGTTCGGATTTTGATATTTTTGAAGCATATTGTCTCTGAATAATGTTTGTCATTTCGCTTTGTCAGCACATTTATATATTTTCCGAGTGTGTGTATGTATATGCATTTGAGCCGCTCATTGAATGGCAATTGATTTCGTCCACATACTTTGTACAAATGTGATTTTTATTGATTTTTAATTTTCAGCCCGGGTGTTTTATGGCTGTCGCTGGCGACTGTTTTATTAAGGCTTGCCCAATCCACGCCACACTCGTGAAATTCAAATTCAAATTAAGAGTTACTTTGATTTTTTAGGCCGAATTCCAGGCGATGCATACCAATTGAATACCGCTTGAACTGAGGCGAAAATACGGTTCTATTAATAGGTATTTTCATTTTAAATTGTGAATAACATCAAATCAAGCTCTAAAAAATCAATCATTTTATTACTTTTTAAAAAACATTGGTTTTTAGAACCCTAATTTCCCAGTAAAGTTTTTTCCTGTAGGTCTTCCGAGCGATTTCCATGCGATAAGGTCTTCAGGGCTTTTTGCTTTTATTACAAATATTCCGAAAAATTCAACAAGTGAAAAATATCTTGATCAGAAGAACGGCAACATTTTTGAAGAAACAACCCTTAAGTTTCCTCGCTGAAAGAAAATTTCCCTTAATGAAAGATTCGTATTTATATTTTCAAAATTGTTTTTTTTTTCTGCTTGTATATTTCGATTTCATACGAATGTGTTTCCGTTTAGTTTAAATTACTTTTCGTGTTCTTTGATATCTGTGGCTTCTTGTGTAGATTGTGTTGTGGCTTTGCGTACATCAAGGAGTAAATAGCAAATCTAATTTAATATCTATATAGAATTTACACACAGTACATAATTATATGAAATATTCATTTTTATTTTCCGTATTTATTAATTTTTTTGTTTGTTTTTTTTCTTTTTTATGATTGGTTTGTTATTACAAATATTTTTATCATGCTTACTGTACTTATAAGTTGACTTAAAGAACATTTTACTTTAATTGTTGGTTGGTTGTATGCTTGTAGATAATGGTAAGAATAGTTAATAGCGAAACTAAAACTAAAACAATGTTTCAACATCTCAGCAATGGATTTTTCATCAACAGAATTGGAAGTCATCAAACGTGTTGTCCTGGCTAAGACTTAAGAACTTTGGTTGAACTTTGAGAACAAATAAAAGTGAGTGAACCGCCTCCTTCAGTCGCAACTTTGTCTTTGCGAAGTGATTATTGTAGACATTAAGGGTTAGAAAAAAGTGATCTGCTATTTTGCGGCTGGCTACTATTTTTTAGGTGGTTGACGATTTTCGTGTTGAACTTAAGTGTAACTAGCGCTCTTTAAACTACAGTTTAGTATCACAGAATAGCGCAAAAGCCAGAGATGTGTCAGCCTTTGCAATCATTTTGTTTTTTGTTCTCTTTTCTTTGAAATTATCTCAAATGGGGTCATTTCCTCCGGTTGTCCTATCTCCACTGTGCCTCCTTTTTGGTATCTAACGCAAGTGCAGTCGCTGCTCCCACTCCTACTGGTGGGCTGCTCCCATCCGCTGGCCGTACATGGCGTAAGGCGAGTAGTAGGGTCCCAAAGCGGCCGCAGCAGCCGCTGCTGCCGGATTGAAAGCTCCACCGGCTCCAAACGGCGACGGTCCTCCGGCCAGAGCACCCGGCGGGGGCTTGGCGTACGGATGATACCGAGCCGCTGCCGCCGCCGCAGACATGGGGCTCAAGGGCGGCGTGGGGTAGCCAGCGCGCAGGGCAGACGGCGGGAATAGCGTGCCCAGCAGAGACTGGGCTTGCGACTGGGCCAGGGCCGCGGCGGCAGCCGCTGGGTCGGACAGGTTGCCGGTGTGGGTGCGTAGGTGGGAGAAGAGTTCGTCGGAGGTCTGGAACCGCTTGCCACAGTAGGCGTCGCCCACCACCCAACTGCAGACGTAGGGCGCGGAGCGGGCAGCTGCCGCGTTGGCTGCGGCCTGCGCCGCTGCCTGTGAGTACGGATGCGCCGGTGGCAGTCCAGCCGCACTGGCCATGGCCAGGCCGTACTTCTGATGCTCGCACTGGGTGCAGCCAGCGGGACATGGAGCGCCCATCAGCATCTGTTGCGTGTGCGCCGAGTAGGGGCAGCCGGGGCAGTATGGATCCTTGCACACGGGCACTATGGCCTCTCCACCGGCCGGCGTCTTTATCCTCTGGTAGCTGATGTAGGGATTCGGCTGACCTGCCGGTCCTCCGCCTGGAGCTCCACCCGGATAACCGCCGTTGGCTGCAGCCGCCAGCATGGCAGCGTGATGGTGCGAGAAGCCGCCGGCAAAGGGCGGCCGGAAGGCGGGATTCGCGTGCTGCTCCATACCGGGTGGGCAGCAGAGAGCGGACAAGGGGTTCAGGCCGTAGGGACCGGCAGCCTTGTATGCAGCCGCCGCGGCCGCTGCAGCTGCAGCCATGCTGCTCATCTCCTTGGGATGCTGGGCGGTGCCGTTGGCGTTGCTCAGCACCTCCATGCCGGAGCGCACAATGGGACTGGCGCCGCGCTGCGAAGATCCCGATCCCGAGGGGGAGACAGTCTTACGGCTAGCCGAATCGTGGCCACTTGCCTCCGCCTTGCCGCCATCGGTGGGCGTGGCATTAGACTTGCTGCGCGACGGCACGCGCTCCTGTGCGGACGAGGAGTTCTTGGAGCTGGGACGAGTCGGCTCCGTGGAGGATTCCAGCGAGGAGCTGCTCTTGAAGGAGTTCTGGTTCTGGTGGCTCAGCACGTTGGTCTCGTAGGGCTTGAAGGCCAGCTTGATCTCACCAGTGGTGGATGCGATGGTGCTCCCGCTGGTGGCGGTGGCACTGATCGGTGTGCTGGACTTGGGCGACTTGGCCTGGCCGGAGGGTGACTTGGCCGCCGAAATTTCGGCGCTGCTCGAGGAGCTGGATGAGTTTGACGACGAGGAGCAGGCTCCGGGCTTTGTCTTGTTCTTGTCCATCGCCAGCAGCGGTTTCACAGCCGACGAATCGGCTCCGATTTGAGAGCAGGTCTGTGCGAGTAGAGCCAAAGGACTCTTCTTGGCGTCCATCTGTTAGGGATAAAATAAAAGGGAAAGAGTTTGGGGTAAGTTAGGGTTACGAAAAATCTATATTCGAAATATTTCCTGCTTATTTAATTTTTTTCGGTGGGAATGTATTGTTTGATTTGTTTTTTAATTTATAAAAATGATATTTTTGAACTTTTTTAAATAACAAACTAAAATGTTTTTAATCACATTTAAATACTTTGAAAAATTATAGATTTAAATTGATTTTTAAATAATTATTTTCGTTTAAAGACAATACAAGTTAGGGAATTAAAAATAATAATTCTAAGGAAAGTTAATAATAATATTGAAATACATCCATGAAATAATATTTCAAAAATGTATTTCCCTTCTCTTTCGATTTCAAAAAAATTTACTCGTCTTTCATAAGTTTTTCTTCTGATTCATTTCATTTTCATGGTTTTCAGTATTCCATAACTGTTGTCTCCCTTATTTAAATTTTAATATCAGCTTATTTTTTTTTTTTTTTTTTTTAATAATCAGAACAAATTTTTTCTCGAGTTTCTGGGATAAAATTTTTGTTTTCTGCAATACTAACCGTTGTTGGCAACGGGGCTAAGTAGTCCGGCTGAAGGTACTGGTTGTTACCAATGGTAACAACGCCGCCGCCTCCCTCCAAAACCACCATTTCGGCGATCGCTGGTTGAGTCTACAGGTAATCCACGAAAGGTGCGTTGCCGCCGAAGGTAATCCACAGAAATGCGACGGCAAACGCGCGATAAATCCAAGCACTGCGTATACGTAATGCGTCACTTTAGTTTTGGGCAGACGAGATCTGCGAGCACTTTTCTTGCTGGCCAAATGGGGTTTGGGCCCGAATTTCACTTTTCACTCTTCGTGACTGACCGCTTTTCACTTGGGTTTGTTTTGGCTTTGCTTTGTTTTGTTTTTCTCTTCACTCCGCTTGCGCTTGTTGGGCTTCAGGTTTTTCTTTTCCGAACACGTCTGAACACGGCGAAGGCAAAATTCGAATTGAATTCACTGAGTGCCGCAGTCGGCGTAGCTGCCTTCGAAACGAAGCGCCGGATGCTCTCTCGCGGCCATGCTCTCCGCGCTGCCGCTCTCTTGCTCGCTCAAAACTGGTTGGCAGCGCTGCTCACGTGCGCTAGAGGAGCGCCGCCTGCTGCGTGCGAGCGAGAGAGCCTGCGTATAATTTTCAAATATGGCGTACTTTTTGCCCAATCACAATCGCATGCGCTCTGCAATGGGTGCCAAAGGAAGTGGCGCTCTCTCGCGCTCTCTGGCTGCACCACGGCAACACTCGTTGCGAGAGCAACAGTTGAGTCCGGAGAGCGCCGCTCCGTGGGGTCGGAATGGCACATTAATTCTATTCTCGCAGCCCATATGTCACTCTCTCTGGTCTCTCTCTTGGGGGACGGGGGCTTTTGTGCCTCTTTTGCTTGATGGGGCTGTCAACAGCAGCAGAGCTGGGCAGAGCGGAGCAGCGCGGCGGCAAAGGCCTCATTGTCTTCGCACTGAGATTTGTTGCTCGAAAAGCAAACCACTCAACACTTAAACACACTCTTCAGCCATTTCCATCGCCTCGCTTCGCTCGTTTTAATGTCATATAAAAATTAATTTGTTTGTCGCTCGCCGCCCCCTCCCTCTGTCGCTCTCTCTCGCTCACCCACACACAGCTGTTGTGGCTTTTGTTTAGCGTTTTTCGATTAACTTCTGCGGTCGGTTTTCCCCTCTTTTTTTTCCATTTTTCGTGGCTCCTGTTTAAGTGGAAATCGTTGTTTTGTTGTCGCGACGCAAAGTTTTTCCAAGCAATTTTTCCTGTTTCCCCGCTTGTGTGTGTGGGGCTTAATTAATCTACACACGTCGAGCGAGTGTGTGTTGCGGCGATTTGAAAGTTGGTAATAGTTTAATGGCTTGGTTAATTTCGCTGCATTTTTAATCGCCGCCTTCGGATTGCATTTTCCAGTTAGCACTTATTTCTCAGGCCTAATTTATTAACTTGTATTTGGCACGAACCTCATTAATTATGTATTTAGCGGTGTTGATATTTTTATGAAAATTGATCAATTAAGAGTGGCAGCCAAAATGTAAAGTATATACATAAATGGTTAATAATAATAAAAAATTAAAATAATTTTATAAATATTAATTTAAAGTTATAATTAAATCAGTACTAAAAAATAGCTCAATTTTTTTCACATATTTGTGGCTTATTATATTATTACTATAACTGAATAAATTGATAAAGCAAAAACGGTTTGTAAATAATAAAGCCACAACATTTTGATCTTCAATTATAATTGGGCTAATAGTATTTTATTATTATTGTTTATATTCGATATAATAAGTATATAAGTAAGAATTTTGATAAATATAATAAAGATTTAAAATTATTATTAATTGGATAAACTTTAGTTTAATATTTAATTTGTTATACATTACCCCTGCAGATGTATAAAAATCACCAACTAATGCGTAGATATTTAACATGTTAAGAGACTTATATTTGGTTACTTATTCGTCTAATCTTCAGTGTTAACCGAGATCTGGCTTAAGATTTCCCCTGCTGGAATATTCGATATAAAACATAACCCGAAACTCTAAACCAAATCCCAGTATTAAAATACTTGGCTAAGGGCTTGGGGCGATTTTTCCGCCCATTAGGAACATATTACCTGAGATTCGAGAACCCCTTAAAGCCTCTGGCATGTAAATTAAAATCCGTGTAAATATGGGCGATAAGCCGAAACCGAGAAGCGACTGTCTTAATCCCGATTTAGAGCATTTAAAAGATATTTTGTTACGGAAAATCCACGGCTAAGTCTCGGCTGTAAAATACCTGCGAGGTGTCCGAGAACAGGTAGAGGAAACTCACTCGACCTTCGGTTAAAATGATGGATTTATTAGGTATGAGCGTGCTGCGATACTTTATACAATCCGGCTTAGACATAATTTGCGGTTTTGCGTGCAACAAAGCGAAAAAAGTGTTGCCAAAAGTAAATATGTATTTATGTAGTATGTGTGCAGGTACAGTACACACGTTCGCCAGCATATTCCCTTATTATTTGTTATTTTTTATGGCCACTTTGTCAGCGTCATAAATTCGCTGCTCCTGTATGTGAATTATTTACTACCAAATTGCGGGAGTGGGACGAGCAGACTCGCAACGGCGGCAGGAGGGCGTCAAATAAATAATACAAAAATATTATAAATTACACGAAGCCAAGGAAAATGCCATGCGGAAGTGCGGAACACCTTGATACCGTGACTAAAGCGATTTGCTTTCAACCTAATGCTCACCCTGGAACACTTTAGCGTTGATAACTTAATTTTATGCAGCGGAAACTTTTCAAGACATCTAAATGAAATGTGAAGCAAAATTACACAATTTATTATGTATTGTATATTATTAAAAGAAAGTGCTTTATTTTGCAATGGAATTAAGATTTGATTTCGTAAGAAAGAAGCATGAAAGTATGAGTAAAATGTGGAAAATAAGGGTTACATCAATGTAATTATTTGATCTGCACGAAACCCCTATTTCAGCTTTTAAGAAAATTAATTTAATTAAATAGAAAAATTATTTGCAACAAAATTTTATGATTGATTCAAAATATTTTACAAAATACAAAATGTTATCAGAAAGATCTTGTGAAACAAAAGCAACCGACTTGGTTTTGAAGCTATAATAAAGGGGTGCCAGCAGTTCTAGCTTAGAACTCATTTTCTAGTGCAATCCATTAATAAATAAAGATATATAAATAAATAAATACATTTTAGAATAAAGCTTATTTGTCAAAAAGTCAATATACCCTAGAAGTCCTTGCTGAAATCGTTAAGGAAAGCGAACAGAGATATTCAGATGCAGTGGGAGAAATTTGTAGCCGCGAAAACATTTATGTGGGGAATATAAAAAGGAAGTGTACTAAAGCCACGGCAACCAACGAAGGGCGGCAGGCGGAGGCAGCACATAAAATTAACCACATATTTCTTCATTTTTATGGCATTTATTATCACAGAAATGTTTGTGTGATAAAAGCGAAGCAGCGCAAAAGGCGAACGGCGATGAACGACGACGATGGCGGCGCAGTCATAAAAATGCAGCCATTTACCTTTTGATTTATGCACAACAGCAGGAGCTGGGGCCAGGGGCCAGAGGGGTGGGTGTAACGGGGGTGTATCCGGGGGTAGTGGGTGGCTGTGGCCTCCGGCCAAAGTGGAGTGGAGGAGGGGGACTCACGCATGCACAACAACAACTCGCAAGCAAAAGGAGAGAAAAATAATGCAATAAATTTGACATTATCTCCGGCAATATGAAGGTATATATATCCGTGAAGTGGGTGCCATTGGTAAGGGAAAGTCGTTTAACTGTCTGCGGATTTTCAGTTGACTTACGCACGCGGAGGAACCCCCGCCGCAGCCGGATAATTGCTTTATTTCGCCATCTGAAGAACCTTTTCCCCGGACCATAAAGGAGCTATCAGAACAGTCATATTTTATCCGTCTAGGGATTCAGTAATATATATTTTAATACCCGGAAATTAATATCTGAAAAGTTTACATATTTTACTTTAAAGGAATGTTTAAATGGCGATATCTTTCTACACTGAATAATATTAGCAATAATACGTAAGAAGTCTGAAAATTAAGAGCAGTGGGTTAAAACTATTTAATGTAAGTATTTTTTAGCAATGATGATAGATAAAAAATATAATTTTAACAAGAATTCTTTTTCTTGTCAAATACGATATAAATTCATCTCGACTTTTAAATACCTTTACGCTTCATTAAAGTTCCAGCAAGGAATGTTTTTAATCCATAATACCAGCTATACCTTTCCGTCGTCATATTGCCTATGTTCCACCATAATTACTTCCGATTTGAATGCGTCTACGTGCCATGCAGCAAGACAATAACTCACTTCCGAATTGGGGAGGGCAAAAATGCCATTTATAAAATTGAAAAACAAACTGCAATAAATTCAATAGAACCAACAGTATGAAAGTGAACTAAGCAGGCACACAAAGCGACGGATCCCCTAGAAAAATAAAAAATATACCCCGGGGAAAGGGGATGCAGTCGGGGAATGCGAAACCCGCTGTGAATCGAGTCCGAGCTCCGCCTGCCGCCTGTCGATAATTTATCGACAGCGATTTATCTCGTAATAGTTGCCCGAAAAGGAAAAGGAATAATGGTGACATTGAAATTTTACGGTAATGCACCAAAAAAGGGATCCTTTTTTGCCAAACTGCGGGTTATATGTTCGTTACCTCCCTCCCTCCCTCCGCAACACCCCCTGTGCAGCATCATTGGGTATTTTAATAAAGCAAATTAATCGTTTCCAAGGCTCCCCTCAAAAAAAAATATTTCTAACAAAGGACTCGAAAAAAATAAATAAATGGGAATACACAAGTTGACACGTGCAGGATTCTAAAATGATAAATCGATGGCTTTCGTTTTTATTGCCATTTTGGGCATTAGGTATTAATTGCTTACAACTTCCGATCAAACGGGGAATGGCTCTGAAATGATGTACGGCGGTTATTGATTAGGGTTTAATCCACAAAATAAATCAAATGTGTGTTTATTAAACGATAAAACACACTGAAAGATTATTTCAATGTGAGGATATAAAAAGATATATTACTTGCAAGCTTAGGTTTACAGAAATATTTAAGCTATACATAAATTTATACATGCATTTTATTATTTTGAAAATCTTTGGACATATTTCCAGGCTAAGAAACCTCTCCAGCACATGTTTTCTAGTCCGATCCAGACTGAGACTGATTTCAATTTGCCGAGACAAACACACACTCTATCCAGGATTCCTCTAAGAGGAAAAACTGCAATCAGGAGTGGAACTGTCACGGCCAAATAAATGACGCGTGACTGTCGGATCTCAGCCGGGAGGTGGACCGAGACCGGGGTATGTCCCGTCCTGTCAGGCACAGACACAGCTTGATGCGAAGAATCAACAACTGCGACGGCTGGGCGAACAAAGGACAATGCCAAGGACGAGACCTCGAAACGTACTTTGATAAATGCGTCATAAAATGAGCAATTATCACGTGCGTCCAGCGCAGCTGAGCGACAATTAAAAACCAAACACAGACAGCGAGGAACTGAGCATCAATAAAATTATTTGTCAAAATGTCAGGATACAGGCTGCTGTGAGGGGAGTGACTGGCAGGACAAAGCCTCTACCCGAGCTGGATATACGCAGAAGTGTCAACTTTGGTGGCTGGCAATGAATGACGGACCATAAATCAAGGACAATGGCCTGCTGGGATCGGGATCTGAGGCGGATGAGATGGGCCCGTCCTCGGATGTCCTTGATTGACCGCACTCCTTGCGCTTTGCCAGGCTGAAAAATTAGCGAGTAAATCAATAAACATGGCCAGACTCTCGCCGGCTCGTTAAACTGCGTTGTTCCTCGGGAGGTCATAAAAATTCAACGTTGTCGATAGATTTTCCATGATATATAGGGCCATAATTTATGTTCTCTTTATCAAGCCAAGCACACATGGGGACTGCAGGACGGCGGGACGGCAAGGGCAGGACTGCGGAGGGGAAACACCTTATGGATGGCTATATCCTGTGTGTGCCAGGAAGCGCCAGTCGCACTGGGACCTGGCTCAGTTGTTGTTTTGGGTCTGCTACGGCACTGGCTCCGGCTCCGGCTCTGGCTCTGCTCTGATTGAATCGGGAAGGTCATAAAGATTTTTATGTTTGGCCATAAATATTTTGTTTGTTGTCCTGCTGATGCTGCTGGGCTGCCTTTGAATCGGTGTTCCTCCGCTCGTTCCATTTGATTATGATATATGGTATACTGAACGATTTCTGTATTTTTAGACAACATAAAGAACGTGTTTATGTATGAAATAGAACTAAACTAATATGGCTTTACATCTGATGGATACATACAAAATTAGTTTGGCTAAGCCAAATAGAAACCTTAAAGAATGGCGTATTTATGTATTTTAATCTACACAAATTTAACTTAAGAATTTCTTACGTTAAGGTGTGAAAATCTTAACTAATGTGTAAAATATTACAATTAAATAAACGAAAAAAGACTAGAAATGCAATAAAATGGCTTTACCTTTATAATTAAATATTGAATACGAGTACTTATAATGAAGAAATAGGGCTTACAATTTCTTAAACGTCTGTATTTAAACATATTCAAATCCGGAAAGATGAAACAACAATGTCGGCACTTTTTCTGTGTTCGAATTGCTCAGCCGAGAATGATGGGATGAGAGCGAAATTCACACTTCATTTGAGGCACCTCACGCTCCGAACGCAACGAAAATACCCCAACCCCAACCTCAACCTCCAATCCAAAACCCAAACCCAGAACCCAAGCAAACCGAGACGAGTGCTAATGTTGCGCATAATAATTTTGTACTAAATTAAATAGTGCGTGGGTCGGCGACGTCTGTCAGAGTTTTTCCCCGCAGCTCCTTTTCCTCTATACCCTTTCAGCGGGTAGTAATAATTCCATAGGTGAGATATTACTTACAGCTACATTATTTTCTTTTTAAGCTAAAAGGAAATGTTTAGTATTTCGCTTTTGCTTAATTATTTCAATTTATACAGAACAAATTAAGCTTCAAGGTTTCTTCAAAGGGTATGCCAGCTTCGGCTTACAAGATTCGAGTGTTTTCTTCAGTTTCGTGTGTGTTGGATGGATCTTTATGGTCTGACTGTGACTTCACGTCTGGCCAACATGTTGCTCACAGCGTTTTGTTGTTCTTTTTCGCCGCCACTTGAACTTCAAAGGATATAATTTAGTTTTTATTGCGCAAGGTTTTTGCCTCATTTTCCCGTCTCTGTTCACGTTTGGAGGATTCATCAGCTATGCATGGCATGTTTGTCTTTACAAGGGTCCTTTACGACTGTCGGGCATTTTGCTATTCAGTCGCTTTCTTAGCATTAACTACTCATTCGCATTTCGCTCGCTCCTCGCCGCTTTCAGTGTTAATTTATTGATGGCTCCGCTTATCGTCACGTGTCTGAAAATCGTTGAGCTCCAGCACCCTTTTATATCGTTTTGTCTGTAAAGTCGGTGCCTTTTGTGAATTTTTTAAATTGAATGAGAAGTAAGGCAATAGCAGGGAATTTTGAAAATAAAAATTATAAAGGATATAATAAAAAATTACACTATAGTTGAGTTCTGCCTCTGCTCCAGGTTCTATCTTAAATTTAGTTGAAAAAAAATGCATTGGAACTTGGAAAGATTGAAAAAAATCCCTGTAAATATGAAATATTTAAAGAATAAAATAAATATACAAAAACCATTTAGTTTGCACTTTGGGCTTTTTCCAGCTGGTCACATCACTCCCACTGATCGATTTGTGCCAGCATCTTAACCCTTTGGAATAATCGGCTTTTGAACAGAACATAACATCAAGCCTTTTATCCACATCCTCCACTTTGGGGCACATTCACTTCCCCCCTCCAGGAGCATGTTTCCATGTAGGTCGCTGACATTACTTCAGCTTACTTTGGCAATGAAAGACCGCAGAATGGCGAATGGGGGGAAGTCACCCGAGCGAGACATTTGCTTGTGGGCCAAAGTGAAAGCATCTCGTTTTCATTTCATTTAAAATGCTGTCAGCACCTAACCCCCGGCCATGACTTAGCCGTCGTTCTGTGTGCCCTCTGGGCCACGGCGATGTCTTGTCTCGCTCTGCCAGCTGTCTCGCCTTTCGCTCCTGGCCCCCGTTTGCTGAGACGTCTTCATGTCCTTTTTTTATGGCACTTTCAACGCGTCATTGAGTAAGCCGCGGCGCGCACTCATCGGCAACAGTGGGAACGAGTGCCAGGAGATGGAGGAGGAGGTCTGCCAGTGTGAGAGTGGAATGAAAATGAAGACGCTAAGGATGCGAACAAGGTGTACTCCTGGCCTTAAGTATATAATTTTAATATTATTTAATTCATTCATATTAAAATAATAATAAAGAATAAATAAATCAATATGTCAAGATCATAATTAAATTTGTAAAATAATTAAAAATAATTTTATATTCACAAGTAAAGTACTGGGTATCAAATTAAACAGAATGTGCCCGAAAATACAGAGAAGGTGGGTAGTGTTTTGTTGTTTTTCTCTCTCGATAGAGTGCGTTTATAATCAAATTATAAACGAAGCGTAAGATCAAAGGAAAGACGTCGCCGTCGCTCATTTAATCCAGGGCGCAAGGCGGAAAAAGTAGGCGCGACATAATGCTCGAAATGTCCAAAACACACACAAGCACACTGCGAGAAACGGGTGTGAGTGGCGAGTGGCGAGGGGTTGCGGCGACCTGAGCTGCCACAAAAGATGACGAGGGGCTTCGACCATAGTCTTTGACAACCTGAAGTGGAAATGACTGCGCAGCGGGTCCAAAGGAACGCCCGATACGAACCAGAATCGTCTGAGAATCGCCTGAATCGGCCTGAGGAAGACGTCTCATTAATGACAACAAGGAGCCCGCGCAGAAGGAAAGGTGTATTATGCACTCAACTTGAAACCCGGCCCTCTGTCAATTCCCACTCAAGTGCCCCTTCTTTTTCCAGCTTGCCAGCTCGGCAGCTCGCTTGCCTCGGCTTCCTCGAAAGGATCCCTGGCGTTGGCCATCTCTCGAATAATTCAAAAGCGGATAGACAGAGGGAAAAGCGAATCCCCCAGCCGCGGAATGATTTTCATGTTGAATCACTGACGACGACAGGTTAAATGTTTTCATTATGAGTCGAGCCGCGAACTGACGTCAGTTTCTACCCATAATTGGAGCTGCACTCAAGTGCCCTCCACCTCGGTCTCTCTATCCTGAGCAGCCGTCCCCAGCCTTAGCCTCGACCTCATCCCATCCTCATCCTCTGTCTCATCTTCATCCTCAGCCCCAGCTCGCCTTAATGAAAAAGTAAATTGAGTTCTCGGTAGTCTGTTGGATCTTGTGCTGCTGCTTCTGGCTCGTCTCCGTTTGTTTCAAGTGTCGAGGCCTCATGAGACACGCTCAATTAGTTCCTCGAATTTCTAACAAAGAGAGCCCCCAAGAAAAATAAATGGTTCTCACAACTTCCGTCAACACTTGGGATCGCTCCGGCCATATATTACACACTCGAGCCAATTGTCGGAAAAATGGGAAAGTACCATTTATGTTATCCAAATATTCACATACCCAGAAATCGATCTTCACTAAAAAATGTGTCTATCAAATCTAATCAGTTTAAAGGAAATAATAGAATTTAATTTAATTTAACATTTAACAGCATTTAGTTGCATTTAAAATAATTGTATTTCCCAAAGTGAAGCCAAAATAAATTTAAATTGGGAAATCTAGAATAATCGTCTGTCTGCTGTCCCTTTTTATTACCGCAAACTTTTTATTTACCCAAAAATTATTAAAAAAAATTCTCGAATTTGTAATGAATTCCCACCAGGACTCAACCCGATCTCCTGCTGAGGTAATAAAAACTAATTAGCATCCACAAATTCGGAACAATCCCGGGGCTAATTAGCCGATGTCATTTCAGGGAAACAAATGTTACAAATTTTGAAATGTTAGAAGCCAACTGTCAGGCGCTCGAATGAAAAGGGGTAACATCCGGGAAAACTAACGCCAACCAAGGCAGAGAACCCGAGGCCAGCCATTGGGAATGGAACTTTTATTAATGTCTCAAATTACGTACAATAAATGTTAGTAATTTTGTGGGTAATCAGTCAATTTCAGGCCAACAAAAGTATATCCAAAACCAAAACGGGGGTTAATTCCGTCTGTCTGCCAGTGGCAGGGGGGTGTCGGCTGACAAGATTCATTGGTTTGGTATTATGCAGGAAGTTTGTTTAATGCACGGCTGCCCTTCAAAGGGTTTCGTGGCCAGTAAATAGTTTAACCCTTTTCGAACTCTCACTTGGGTTATCATTTTTGGGGTTAGTTAAATGCTGCCAATAAATAAAGTTTATCCGCAGTACATTATGAAATGTCGTTCCGTTTCCTCAACCGCTTTTCCTTTTTGGTTCCATTGACATGGTTGCCTGACGACAAAAATAAAACGAATTGCTGTTTTTATTAAGAGCCTCGTTTGTTGCCCAATAGTCAAGTGGTCTACTTAAGTCGGAAATATGTCTGGCAGCAGGTTCCAATTTCTAATTCATGAGATTTTTTTTAGGGTCAAGTGGTTCCTTTTTACAGGCACCTGTTAGCAATTTTGCTTTAAATATTCAAATGGCATTTCCGTCCTTTTATGTAATTTGAATATTGAAATGATTTTTTGTGTGGTTGTATTTGTATTTATTTGAAAAAAAGTAGATAAACTACATAAATAAAAAAGAAGCTATGACTTCATAAGAGATTTGTAAATATATTTATTTAAATTACCATAAAGGTTTCGCTTAAAGAAGGATTACAATTTAAGCTATTCTTCAACTAGACTTTCTTTTTCGTTTCTTTTTGATTATTTTTAATCAATTCAAAGTCACAATTTAGTGATGAGACTACAATAAGGTTCATGTCTTATTAGCTTTAAAAACTTGTTAACTTTTTAGCTCTTCCCCAGACCTTTTGCGGCTGCAACATTAAGTCCAGTTGTGCATCTTTCATTTCGCCGCTTGCCCCCGTCTGGAAGAGAGCTAAAGGACCCCATAAATTTCGCTTTTAATAGCATCCGCCTGTCATTGCAATCTAAATAAATTGTTAAATTTATTTACGACTAAATGTCAGCATTGGGGGGTGGCAGCGGGCTGGTATGTGAGTGCGGCTAGAAAATATGAAAATTAACTGCCGACTAAAGCCAAATCCAGCAGCCACAACACTCCGGAAAAACACACACACAACGCCCTCCCGTCATCATTTTGGGGGCAAAACAATTGCGCTACATTTGCCATATGTGTGTGTGTGAGTGTGTAATTTTCACTTCATGTTTGGCCGCAAAAACGCAGGGACGGCCATAAAATGCACACACACATACACATGGGACACTCGCAATATCCTGGACCCTGGTTTTTCCTAGGGGTGGGATGGCCATGGCCCACGGACAATAAGGTGAAAGGGGCCACTAAATGCCACTAAATGAATTTATTTGCCAGACAGGGAAGAGGAAGGAGAGCGCTGCAGTGGGAGCAGCTCGAAACGTGAACATTTTGCGAGTAAATAAAGCCCAAAATGAGATTTATGCAACATGACCGACAACAGACAAAGGCGAACGGAGACCAAGTGCTGAAGTGCCGAACCCTCCTTCAATCCGCCCACAAGCCGCACTCGCCACAGGCGACCCCCCTAGTTGGCCTCGCTTTCGGTGGGTTAGTTTTTAGTGGGCACCCACTTTGTGGGCATTGTGGAATGGCAATCGCCGGAGCCAAATGCTGGCCAGGACTTGCAGCAGTCCTTCTTTCTCGTTTCTCGTGTATGTGTCTGCCTTTTAACCCAACTAATTTTTGTGAAAAACAGACAGGAAGAAAAAAGTCAGGAGTCATCGATACCCTTAAAAATGGAGGAATAGGTTTGTTAATAATTGAGATATTTTCTGAATAATACAGTTACTTGCCAATAACGAGTCATATCTCAGAAGTATGCTATATAATAAAGTAGCAAAAAAATTTCATTGCCAAGTATTGAATACACCCCGTAGATACCCTAGCCTAAACCTGAATGCGCACATACGCATATGGGGCATCCTCCTCTGGCCGGTCTGCAGTCATTTATTCTGGACAAAATTGTCACATAAATTTTACAGCGTCCGAGGCATGTCGAGCGTACTTCATTTCGAATTTTATGATATTCTCCCCCCTCTGCTAAACTGGTTAAGAGGAAATTTATGGTCGCAGCCGAAGACAACAATGCTCTGTGAGTTTATTCTAGGTAAGTGAGGAGTTGAACTAGATTTGCCGGGCAGTCGCACAACGTAGGTGAGCTCCGACTGATGCTGAATGTCATAACTGGAGCGGTGCACACACAATAATAATGGCTCGACCAAAAATATAACGAAATGCGAATATTTCAAAAAACCAGCTGAGGAGGACTGAGAGCCAAGTAAAGAAGTAACGAAAAAGGAGGCAGCCAGCAGCAGTTGACAACTGTCAGAGGCAGAAAGGGTCGTCGTGGAGCAGGAGACAACTGCCAGTGCCACTGTCACTGTTGCTTATTGTTTGGCTTTTGTTTTCCCCCTCCTGCGTAGCCACAATGCAGTCTTATATTTCCAAATGCCCTACAGTAGCTGGATGTAATACAACCTGGTTGGGTTTTGATAAAGGAAAAAGTATTATCTTGCAGGAGTTCGGGGTCTCAAAATCGATGAGGTTAATCCTTAAGCTAGACACCCTTTAAAATCTAAAGTTTCTAACATTTTGTTTCTCCCTCAACGATAAGTTATGTTTCATCTTTATAAATAAATATTTTTAAGTTCTAAAGAGTATTTTTAAGTTGCTTTTGCGTTGAGTTAGCACATTTTGAACTGTTTGCTGTTGACATTAGCAGAAGCTTAGTCCTTGCTGTCTCTGGCCTGTCAAAAGTGTCCTGTCAGTGTTGCCACGCCACATACAGAGACAAAAGGAATGACTTCTGAGGCCCAAAGGAAAGAAGGAGCTGAGAGAAAAATGGGAATGAATCTGAAATACATTTTCTTTCTCTCTTTTTTTGTTGTAATTGTTTGGCGTGTGAAGATTTGTGCTTCTTACGTTCCGTAAATGTAAATAACGAGCTGGCCATAAATAAAATTAACCCACATTAAACACAGACAATTAATTACAGGCAAATGGCATCAACTGGTGAGTTGGTAAGTTGGTAAACTGGTAAACTGGTCCACCGGCCACTGGTCAGTCAACATTTCACAGCAAATTAACACCACAAATCTGTGATGTGCTGCGATGGCAATTCCCATCATCCACCCGAATCGTTAGAGCCGCAGAACAGACTGAATGAGACCCAAACTCCGGCCGTGGCTGACAGCTTAACTGACCATTAATTTACATTTAAATGGAAAATGGCCGAGGTGAGGAAACCGAGCGAGCCAGCGACCGGCAGCGACAAATTTACCTCCTACCTACACACAGATTTTTCATCTCGAAACTTTTCTCACACTCACACGCACACCGTAGCCATAGCCATAGAATTTTCCGGATGAAAATTATGGAAGGTTGTTTGGGTAAGAGAAAACTGAGCTAGATTTGCATATTTCTAACATATTTTTTCTTAGATTGCATTACAAATGTATACTTTATGACCAAGGACTGCTCAATTTTCACAGTTGATTTATTTGTATGCTTCAATATGCCCAGATCGAATGAAGCATTCTGGAAAAACTTATATAATATATAACTTGTAATACTTTAGTCTACGTTTTCAACTAATTTAATTTTAAATTTAATATTTGCCAGCCTTTTTTTTAAATTATCTTTGAGGTAAATAATGCCTCGAAGCATTTGCATTATTTATATTTGCTCAGTCTCCTCGGTATCAACCCCCTCGACCATCATGGCCTTTCATGGAAATTGTGACAATGCGACGGAGGAAATACGTCTTCCTCTGGGACGACCATTTATTATGCAAATCCTTCCCAAGGATTCCCTCTGCCAGCTATAAATAGCAATAATTGTTATTTCAAAATTTATGACAGCAAAATAAATTCCGACTGTGACATGTGGGGCAGGGCAGGGACTTCCGACAATGGCGCAAAAGGGTTACAATCTGGCGAAAATTTTATAGTTCATTATCGAATTTGTTATGCACACTTTTTCAAGTGCCAGCAGAAGCAGTCGAAGTGGAAGATTTCAACCCCTCTCGGGGCTGGGATCTTGATCTTGAGTGCTTGAGTTTGGTTCCGTTGGGTGCGGTTCCCAGGCCTTTGATAAGTAGGTTTTCGTCATTTTTGGCCCTTTGCTGGCCGGGCTGCTTGTCACTGTCTTTCCTCGCCGGCCCTTTGTTTGCCACAAGACCACATTTAACTCTTTTCGTTTTTTTTTGTGAGGCGCATAATTTATGCTGTCATCTTGTGCATATTTAACTCAATTACTTCCGCGCATCGAGACTACCGAGTTGATAGGGGCCGTGGGCATGGGTCCATGCACTGCGGCACCATGGCACCGCCACCATGCCATCATCATCATCTTGTCGGGGCCTAATTCATTTTGTTACTTTATGCGATACTTAATGGCCCTCCCATTCTCAATTCTTCTGCGGCTCTCTGGCTGGCCCGCGGCTCATTAAAAGAAATTACTTTATTGGCGAAATTTACATACAAAGTATTATGGTGGCCATGTCTGCAGATGTCAAGTCATTAAGTTTCTTCTTGTTCTCTACGCCCGGCTTCTTCACTGAGACTCACATTCACATTCACCCGTCCGTCCGTCCATTCATTCATTATGCAAAAGAGTCACTTAGGTGAACAGCGTTATATATACACGCCAGATACTTATCGTTATCGTTATCGGAAGCGGACTTAAGTGAAGATGGAAACACTATAATAGTTCTGCTGGCGTTGAAAATAAATTGGAGGCAGCCATAAATTATATTTAATACGAGTATGTCTGGGTGCAGGCCACAGACAGGGTTCCTTCAGATGCAAACTAATTATGTCGGCTTCGAAATAAGTAGTTCCCCGAGGAAATGGAAGGCCTACTTAATTTAATTTTTATTTTAAGCTATATAAATGAGTTATAAAATGTTCAGACAAAAATTATTTTCATTTAGCTTGCCTTAATAAAAAGAAAGATTATTAACGGTCAAGGGCAATAACTATATTCCAATTTTTCTGATTTTTCTTCTGCCTTATTGAACATAGAAAATAACCCGTTTGAAACATCGTTTCCATTAATTTGTTCACACTGCATTTAACTCACTCGGATTCTGCCCTTCCTTCAATTGCCAAGTTGTGTTCACGCATCTTGAATCAAAAACTTGCTGGCCCCAAACACAATTTATCACCATAAACGCGGCAATTTATTTGATTAAAGCAATTTGTAAAATTTTAATGTTCTTCAGAATGAAATAAATCTTCAAACTGTGGGATTCGTTCTGGGTTTCGGTTTGATTCGAGCAGGCGAAACGGGGCCACGTCCACTGAAATAAATTAGGCACAGCTGCTGCCCCGGGAGCGGGTGTGGTGGGATGTGGGCAGATCGGAGGTCCCATATCCCTTGCGCCACATCCCATACATCCCACACCCTATACACTCCACATCCCGCCCCAATCCCGGACGGACGTGCGCCTAATTTAGCAGCGTTTAAGGAGGGCGGGACAGAGGGGCACCCCCAAGAGCACATAAACATCAATAAGTAAGACAAATAAACTCTCCTGACACGAGCATTTAGCAGTCCGCTGGAGAAACGCGCCTCCTATGACAAAGTTCAATTGCTGAGTGTGACCTTTGGGGTTGACTTGGATGGGAATTGGAGGAGGGAATCTACAGAGTGTGTCAGGTTTGGTTGTACATAAAAAACGCCGATTTCCTGTATCGATTTTCAATCAAATTAAGAAAAATGTTGCGGTTAATTTAGCAGGTGTCTTCTGTACTATTTTTATGGTACAATAGTATTCCACTATTTTTATAGTATTTTCTTTTTTTTTAAGAATTTCTTGCCTGTTTTTAACACTTTAATTAAATCTTACTGAGCATTCTATATATCGTATTATCTACATTTTTAAAAATATAGGTAATATTGGTGCTCAAGAGTTAAATATTAAAGGGTGATAGTAGAATAATCTTTCTTCTTAAATAATAATTAAATCATATTGAATAATACGAAAAATATGTTGATGGTGCAAAATTCAGTAGAATTCAAATATTTTGGTTTAAAAATATTTTTTGAAATGCACATACTGGCAGAATTATGAATGACATTGACATATCGATTTTGTATCTTAATGTGACGTGAAGGTTGATGTATAAATCGATATTTTAATTTTACGCGATGATATCTGATTTCATATCTTTGCCTCAAGGAACATTAACATATAAGTTGTAAGTTTATTTGTTAGTTAAATAATATTTTCGGCTTTTTCGATATCTAAACAAATATGTGTGGTACCCAATATTATTTCAAATTTTATATTTAAACCCTACTTTAAATATTAAAGTAATACCTCACCTTATCGCACATTACCAGACTTCACTGTAGGCAAACTGCCGCTTCTTCGTTCGCTTGTCGCTGTCAATTGCCGTTTATTTGTTGTGATTTGTGTGTGTGGCAATACGAATCCTTGGGGGAGGCCAAGTGACAGCTTATCAAATACAAATTGACAGTTGACACGTCATCCCCTCCCCAAAGCCCAACCCAGCCGCCACCATTACAAGGCAATGACAGTTGCTTTTGCCGTGGGGGAGTTCTTCACAGTCCTTGGGCACCTACTACTTACCTGAGTTCCTTCGACTGCCCTCAGTTTTTCCAGCAGGTGCTCAACTCGCTTCCTGATTTGCATTGTGCCGCCCGGTCATGATTTCACCTTTCAGAAACATTTATGCAGTTGTCGCTGTCGTCATCGCCATCAACATTCGCTGTCCGCAAGTAGTTCCTTCCGCAACACGGACACCGCCACCTCCATGAAAACCAATTAATTTCTATGAATTGTTGGAGTTGAAACTTTGGACAGCCGACTTTGATATGCCCCAAGGCCTGAGTTGTTGGATCTGTGCGTGTTGTAGTAAAAATATTAAAGTAATGGTGGAGTATAAAAAATAACTACAGGATAAGACTTAAAATAAAAAAAAAACCTAAATATACTCTCCAGAATTTCAATTTTAATACTCTTTTTTACTTACCATTAACAAGCAAGGCTTTCTTATAAAATAAAATATATAAAAAATATGTACAAAAGGAAAACTGACACCACCATAAAAACTCTGACTGTCCCACAGTTTTTGCATACATATGTCAGTGTATAATTTAACAATTAATTATGAAATATGCCGTATAAAAAAATGAAGTAAAAAAAGCCCAACCGAACCAGTTAACCGAAGCAAAGGAACAAAGTGCTGGGCCGCCGCAAGGAAGGGGACCCACTGTGACTATGACTAAACAAAACGATACGAAATGACACGCTGTCAACGTGGGGTCGGAGCTAGCAAATTACAATAATAATACTCATAACCGTAGGACAGTAGCCGCCGACCAGGGTAGGCAGGCGGGCAGTCATATAGACGACAATGCGACAAAGTGCCGATCTGGACTGGTTTCACCTTGCAACAAGGAATACAATTTTTTAAATATTCATTAAATTTCAGAAATTTCAATTCAGTGCCATATAAAAAAGAAAAGTTGTATGTTCTGTAAGCTTTACATTTTTGTAAAATAATATTTAAATTAAATATTTAAATATTAAAGGATAAACTCTCCTTCTTCTGCAAAAAAAAAAAAAAAACATATTTTAGGGATAAAGATTAAAAACAATTTAGAACTATTAAGAAATCTCTTGAAAACATAGGCAAAACTAGTTAAAACGAGTCAAAAATTTAAATATAATTTCTAAAACAGGACCTATGTTGCCTAGTGTTCCTTGAGCTATGCGCATTGTTGGGCCTACGGGCAAAACGAGTCAAACGACGATTAACGCTTGGCTGAATTGACTCGAAAAGTGCCGGTCATAAATTACGAGGCAAAAAAAAACTGAAAAGCTTCTAATTTGGGTTAGTCTCGGACTCGATCTGGGCCCAAGTATTGCCGGGGTGGCCGAGACAACCCCCGCACGACTATACAGTCGCCACCCAGCCGCATGCATGTCATGCAACCCGTCACGTCATACAGGTTGCCACTTTTTGTCCAAAGCATTATTATTAACTAGTTAGCGGCATGCAACTTGTTGGAACAGAGCCGCCCAATCCCAAATGCCTGCCAACTGAGCTTTCGCAAAGAATAGCAAAACCAACAACTGAAACAACAAATAACTGGTTGGGAGTAGCAACACTTAAAAAAAATAATTAATAATATAATATTGTATGAGATACATTTTATTCCCTTTTGGTATATACAATATAATAGGATACTATATCATAGATATAATAGAAAATGTAGTTATAACCGGCAAATATATGCTTATCCGATCCCAAAAAGTATGCTTGTTCTTGTTTAGAATCACCAGGCGAGTCGATTTGGTTCATGTATTCATATCCCAGAAACTAGAAGAGCTAAAACTATCAAATTCAGAGACAATATTATTATATTTTTGAACTAAAATATAATCTTTAGTATGTAAAATACTAGTGGGGACCTTTTCCATATTATGAAAAGATTTGTTTATTTTTTAATGTGTAGTCTATCTTCATTTATTTTTCTTTGTGCACAAGACATCAATTGCTTCGAAGCGGGGAATAGGGGTTTTTGCATGTCGCCGGGCATTTATGATTAAGTGAGGTACATATTAATATTATCGTGCGACTCACCTGGTCTCTTTCAATGGCGAATTTTCTGCCAGACAGTTTGTATGCTAATTTGTGAGCTTAGGCCGCCTCACAATGGCCCCACACACACACACACAGACACACTCGCATACCCACTCCTTACTCCTTTCCCTGCAGCACTCTACCACGAGGTGGTTTATTTTACTGTTATTTTAATTTATGGCAATTTTATGCGAGTGCACAGCGTAGTTGGGAAGTTGAAAGCGAACACATAATAATAAAAGCGGAAACTATTGTATTAAGTGTTTGATTTATGGCTTAACTCAATTGTTTTATTTATGAGCCATTTCAGGCTCAGGCCAGAATCCATTGTTTAACGGCTGTTGATTTAAATTTCTATGCCAGGGTCAGAAATTCCACAGTGGCAGTGAGCCCTATGACATTTCCACTTAGATTTAAGTTAATTAGGCAGCTATTCTAGACATTGTTTCTACCAAGTTTTACTAAGTTGAACTTTCCATATGAGACTTTAATTTAAATTAAAGTATTAAATAGATTCATAAAATGTATACAGAATATTTTCGGCTTACTATTCGACGGGTGTACTAATCAGTGAGTCACACTAATTACTTTTTCTTTCCATTATGATCCGTCCTGTCATCATCATTCATCTTCCCCGGCAATTTTCTCACACTTTAAATTGACACATCGCCGCTGATAGATTAGATCCTGATGACTCGGCACTTATCTTATATAGATTCCAGTCTTGTGTTTTTCTAGGCTTATTTATTTTTGTATAGATAAAAGCGAATGAGAAAGACAGCCACGTGAGTGGATTTGTCCAAAAGAAAAGCAATTATTCAATGTCAAAGCGACATACGCACAAAAATATTTCATCAATTAATTATTCAACTTCATTTGCCAAAGTCGAAAAATCTAAAGGAAAATACTGATCAAGAAAGTCGTAAATTATGATTGAAAACAACTAAAATTTTAAGCATAAACTCCCTTGAGGATAATTCGTTATTTAGTCAAAATTCCAGAATATATATTTATGGTATAAAACTAAATAAGTTAACCCCAATATATTTTTAAATAAACACATTCTAATGATACATGTTGAATTTATATATATTTTTTTTAAATCTTAGAAAATTCTATAAGACAAAGAGTTTATTTTTGAAGACATTTAAGTTCACTGTAAATAAATAATATGTATAATGTTACATCATTTAATTATTAAATAATAAAATTGAATTCTTATCTAATACAAAACTAAAGTCTTAAATTCCTACTTATGATCCTGGCAATTGCACTCACTATCAATTTTTAAAAATATTTTATTCAACTATTTCCCCCAGTGGATATACCCGTACCCTGTACATCTTGAAACGTAAGTGAGAGTGCACAAAATTTTATGAATTTCAGCCCTGATGAGGGCAGGGGGCCCAACACACAAATATGTGGCAACGTCATCAAAGTAATCAGGCGACGACTACGACGACTGTCTCTGTCACGAGCAAGAGCGATGGGGCTGTGAAGGATACGTAGCGGGGACCCCGAAATGATTGCCTCCATGACATGGCAAGAGGCAAGTTTCCCCGGCAAGGGACAGGGGCAGGGACAGGAGCAGGGCGCAACCCGGACCAACATCAGCGACATCATTTATCATCAACCTGCCTGTCACTCAACGGGCTCCCCGGCTCCGGCGTTGGAAAAAAAATGTACTACCACCGCATGCAAAGGACTCTGATGAGTTGCCTTTCCGTGGCTTTGTGTGTGTGCGTTATCCTTGGGTGCTGTCAAAAAATTATTATGCCTATTAATTTTACCATGCGGGCGTTGCCAGCACCCTCATCCCCTCATCCTCTCAAGCCCTCGCCACGCTGTTTGGTGGTAAATTACACAACAGTCGGGAGAGGCAAAATAATTTTTGATGTTTGGCTTTTGGCAGCGCCAAGTGGGCGTGGCTGTCTGTGCCTGTGTGTGTGAGTGTGTCGCTTAAGACATATTTTGCCTCATTCATTTGGCAGTAATTTATCCTGTCATGCTGTCATTATGCCAGCCAACAAAAAAACGCGTCGAGAGAAACGCCAACAACAAAGTGGGGAAGTTTGGGTAGCAGAAAAAATTATTTATTGAAAATGATTAGGTATGCACGAGGAATCGAGAAACGCTCCATAATCGCTGGCGGAGGGGGAGGGGAGCGGCGGCATTGGGGTAGTTTCATTTTTGTTAATGATCCGCTGACGTCCTCGGACTGGGACGCATCGATCAAAAATCATTATGGCTTATTTGGAAAGGCACCGAAGTGATTACACCGAGAGAAGTGTTTTTTTGAAGTTAGGTTTGGATTTTATTTTTTGTATTTATTAAAATCTCTTAATGTTAGTATTACAAGTAAGGAATTTAATGTGATATTTGTGTAATTACATAAATTCAATCATATATACATACGTGAGGATAAAACAAAAATATAGTTGATAATTTAGAGTTTTTATAATTTTATTGAACAATATTTCTGTCCTCTTATAAAAAAATATAAAAGCAATTTTAATAGTTAAAATCCTTTTAGTTCAGCGTAGAATATATGAAAATATATCATTATTAAATATTGTTTCTTGAGGATTACAAATTTGTATATTTTTTAGAATTAAAGAAATATAGGAGAGATACTTTCATTATGTAAATTCTTAATTATACTAATTAAATATATTGATAGACAGTTGCTTCTAAAAGACTTCTCTATATTGTCCAGTAAAACCTCTCATAATTGTGACTTCCCTAAAAAATTCTTCAAATACAGGGTATCAATTGCCATTCCTCCTATACCAAAAGTCCATAGCTGATGTCTTTTCAATAACTAATCAATCTTGGCTTTGGCTTGATGGCAGCCCAGCACGCGATGACTTATTTCGGTTAGTGTTGGACCCTTCTCCCAAAAGCAACTTTTTTTTGGGGGGGTTGCCTGGCGGTTGAGTGGGTGGTTGTGGGTGGCTTTGGGTGGTTCTGGTGATTCGGGCTGAACACACTGCAAAGCAAGTGCCAACTTTTTTGCTGTCGCCCATCAATCAGTCGAGATGGGGGGCGGTGGGCGGGGGAATAACAGTAAAAACGTAAGCTCGTGTCAGTCAGTCAGTCACCGAACGAGGGAAAGAGCAGGCCGAGAGGGCGACTGCGACCAAAGGAGCCGAGAGCTGATCAGTTTGAACTTTTGGCGTTGACAGCCGGAATACAAAATGCGGGCGAAATGTGTCGATACAAATCAGGCATGAAGGGCTTTATACGTGAAAGATAAATTTGAAAGGGATAAACGCCACGTTAGCAAAAAAAAAAAAAATGCACTAAATACCCTGCAACTGATTGTTCATTTTATCGATTAAAAAAGTTATTTTGTAATTTAATAATAGATAATATTACAAATTACAACAAATACCAAGTGGCTTAACATAATATACATATTGTCGGAGCGGAAGATTTTATCCTTTAGCTATTCTTGTAAGCACTGTTACACAGATTATAATACTCGGTTCTGAGCTATATTTTTTAAACTAAATTCAACAATTAACTACTCTGCGAGGTTATATAAAACATTGTAAGCTTAAAGATGATGTATTCTTTATTACTCTACTGACTGACATTGCATTCCCGGTAAGTGCAGGGTATAACTGTTGCCTCACTCGCCGTGCGCACAGTGTCTGACAATAAATAACCGCAACTTAAGCATATTGCGGCTAAAAGGAAGTCCTCACTCTCTCTCGTTCTTTCTCTGCATTCCGTCCCACTCCCTCTCACTCAGTCACTCTCGGAGCTTCAGCCTGAGCTACTCCAGCACGGCGGACATATTTCATTTTCGTGCTCCCAATTGTTTCGCCCTTGACAAATGGGCCAGAGAGAGCAAGAGCCAGAGACTGTGTGTGTGCAGAAGGCAAGTCATCAAAATAACAAATAACGACGACTACGAAAATTGATTGCATGTCATTAATTTTCATTTCAAATTACTTTGCCACTATATCATGGCTTATATGCCGGAGAGACCCTTTCGGAAAACTCAAATGCAAAAGGCTTCCAAGTCAGGCCTATTACCCAGTTCCCCGATTTCGTTTGCGAAATGTTTTAAAATTATATTTTTTATTTAATAAACTTACTAGATATTCTTATAAGCTTAAAGATTTACAGGAGTATTATATTTATATTAAGAAATATAGTTCGGAACAATACAGATAACTTCTTCGTATCAACTAGTATACCATACCCACAAGTGCAACTGTCCCACAGTTGCAATTCAATTGTCTGTGCTGAGTGGCCTGTGGACTTATTTCCCAGTGCCAGTACCAGCATCCATATCACCTCCTACGCCATTATGGCATTTCCACCTCTCCTTAGTGGTGGAGAAATCCTCGCTGAGGAGCAGAGGGTCCAGTTGCAAGCCTTAATCCCGGCCTGGGATTCCGAATCATCATCCTGGCGGGCATATGCTTGCCATGTCATTCATATATTCTGCCGGCGACCTATCTCCCCAACTCCACCCTCGTTTTCTGTCCGCCCATCCCAGTCTCTTGTTGCCATTGCTTTCAACCATCCATCAGCCGGTGCAGCGTCCTGATGCACCCGATGCTGGCCAGTTTGCAGTACGTCAGTCAGTGAGTCATTCACCAGCACACTGAGAGGAACAAGTAAGGCATTGTATTCTTATTAAAAATTCTGTATAACTATTTCTAGGGTGAAACGGGAAAAAAAACTAAAGAGTTCGTTTACCCTTTAAAATAAATATAAAGTGTAATTTTATATAGTACTTTTAGTAAAAAGTTTTTACCGTGAAGTGATGGCATTTGCGACCCTTTAAGGTACTGACATATCCCTCAATGGCACATAAATAGTTTCAAAATAATCCTGACAGAAAGAAAACTTCACGAAGTATGTATAACCTTGCAGTTATCAAACTTCCGACTTCTAATATAAATTTATTTATGGTTTCATGTAAAAATGTACTTATTTTTGATTACATAATAAATAGGAAACCTGAAGTCTTGTCTCCTCCTATTCAAGGCAGGGAAAGCGAGCAGTGCTGAAGCCCAAACCTTGATTACAATACAGCCCAAAGACCAGTGCGTACCTCAACTGGATGCACTGGCTCCCCAGCTGGGTGGGTCCCCTCACTCTTGCTGCTCTGCTCGCCTCTGTCTGCACTGTTTTGAAATGCACGCGAGATTAACTCTTGCCTCTGACATTAACGAATGAGAGCCAACAGCATCTGACAGTCAAATGTCAGTTATCTGCAGCTCCTTTCCACCCTCACTGCCTGACTTTTAAGCTCCTTTCCCGCTTTTCCAGCTGGGGCACGTGATGCTGCACATAGAATTTTACGAATTACAATTTAAAGAAACAGGAAATTGAATTTCTTTAACAAAGATAAGGTTTAATAAAGAATGCGACTTAGACAAAGGAAGTCTCTCTAATAGGACTAGACTGGTAGATGATTTGATATTTTAGCATATACATTTTTCTGATTTAAGAATAGAGTAATAAACTTTGAAATGCCAAGTTTTAAATGGAAACTATACAAACCTGAACAAATACTTTGGGCATTCTTAGTTTCCCTTTTTTGTAAGCCTTAAAATGGTTATAAAAACATCAAATAGTATCTACCGACTTCTAGTTTGTTTGACAAAGCCGGAACAGGAAAGAAAAACACCTTTCACACCGGCATGAGAACTTCAACTTGCTTACATTTCTCTGGAAGAGAGGCTGTGTCAACCCAAGCAATCCCATTTAATACGCCATTGGGCACGCACAGTGGTCATTATCCATTGTCGACCGCATTGTCACAAAAAAGAGGAGGGGAAGGAAAGAAATCAAGCAAAAAGTGCCGCAAGAATTATGAAGAAATTTGCCTGAGTGAAAATATTTGCACATTTTTGGTGTGCGTATATGAATGGATTCGGTTCTCCCTGGGCCAGTCGATAAAGTCGGTCCTTTGAAGTTGTCCCTCGTCTCGACTTTGGTTTCTGTGGAACCCCGCTGCTGGGCCGAGCTACCTCGGGAGTCTCAAGGTTCTTTTCTAATTTATTGATCTTGCCAATTCCCAAATACACGAGCGGAGGCGATTTCTAGGAAGTCCGAGATCAACTCGGAAGTGACATTTGCTGCTGATCATGGGAACTTCTGCCAAAGACCAGCGCTCTACACCACGGGTTAATTCAAATTAAATACCTTCAGGATTTTATCGGATAAGTGAGGATATCATCAAGCCCTTCGCAGGGGTTGTTAACCGAATAGTCGACGGCTTACCTATCTGTTGGATGACACTTGAAGGGTACGGAGGACCAGCGTCAGTCAACTGAGGCATTAGGGCTTTGTTGTCGGATTTATTACATCACTATGGGGCAGATGGAGAGGGCAAATATTTTCATGTCTAGAGTTTAATTGTTTTCACAGTTGCAATTCAGCGGAGAAGAAAGGTTGTCAGTCATTCAAAACCGAGCTCTCAAGAGCCTCGCGTCCCGGATACGGTTCTACCCTTATCGGGCTCATGTGTGCGAGAGTGTTTGCATTATCCGTCAAGGGGTGCACAACCCAAATCGGGTTCTTCAGCCGGCTCTGAATGGGCCCTGCTCGATGGCTTTGCTTTCTTTGCGATTTTTTAAACTTGACACAATGTTGCCTCAAACCAAATAAAACCGGGGTGAGGGCTCGGCGAACCCTCTTCAGGATCCATGATGCCGCAACCCCTTCGCAGCAGCCACACACTCTTCTTTTGAAGTGAGTGTATATCATTAACTCAAGGACTGCAGCCAGGCACTTGCAGATTTTTTAGATTTTTGATTGCGTTTGTTGTTGGCAACAGGAACAGAAATGAAGGGAATACCATTTTGAGCCCTTTTGGAGTGTCGTTAAAAGTGTGCGAGTGCGGAAATTGCTTAAAAGCAAAAATGCGATTTACTTTTTATTTTCCTTTACCCCAAATCTGTTGAGTTATTTAATTTTTCAAATATTTTCACTTTACATTTTTCATGAAACCCGTGAGAAAACTCTGGAGGGGTTACAATGTCTATAAAATTTTATTTGAAATTAACATTGTATATTTCTTAGAAATATATATATCGATTATTTGGTCAATTTCCGCATTTAAGTTTAGAAATAATAATAATATAAAACTTCTCAAATATTTTCAACTTTATGTATAAACAATTAAAGTAAAAACTTGGACATGAAAGTGATGTGATTGACGTGACATGAAATGGCAGCTTGTCGAAAAACGTTGTATGCATTCGTAAATCGGTTAACTCGCGTTAATTCCCAGTTTGCCACAAACAAGTTTTCACTTTACCCATGGAAAACGGAGTCGGAGAGGGAAACTTTAATTGATTGGTTGGTAACGAGGCTCGGTTCACAGGTGATAAATTCAATGATTATCAACACTTTAGACTTCTGTCTGTGTACCCTAATTAAAAATGCATCGGGAAAACCTCAACCCCAGCCCTAAACAAAAGCCGAAAAGTGTCGGCCCAGTTCAAAGCGGCCGGCAGTTTACTAATCACAACCCGATGGTATTAGTTTCATGCTGGTCGTTTGGCTTGGATGCCCTGCAATAATCGTAAACTATTTAAAACACTATGAAAACGTTGGCACTCTTTATGGGAGTCTCGTTCCCTTCGAGCTCTTTCTTCGTGCATAGAAATAAATGAGATACCCTAGAAAAACATTTGAGTTCAAAAGAGTATTCAATTTTGACAAAAACGATTAATAGATAAACATAAAAAAGGATTTACAAATTAAAAAAAAAATACACGAAATGCTTTAAAATTTTTTTTAATATTTCATGTAGGAAAAAAAGATTTACACAATTTATTGTACATTTAAAAGTATTAACTCATTTTCCCCTATATTAAATATTTATTTGGTTACTAGAGTATCATTAAGTCTGCACTACCCCAAAACCGCTTTCCTTAACGAGCCCGTTTCTTTTTTATGGTCTTTTGATATATGAAATGATCAGACAGCGACCACTTTGTCGGCACCATTTACCTTTCCTCATGCGTCTCATTTCGTTACTTTCGTTTTGGGGCTTTGTTTATATTTTGCATAAAAATCATATATACATACATTCATTCGATTCAGCTTTGTTTTTTGGTTTATACGCGTTAAAAATTATTAACCATAATTTGCTTTTAATATTTTGTAATTGTATAATTTTATGGGTATTTGCATTGGCAATGTTGTTCCTTTTTGATTGAATGAATTATTCATATGGCGTATGAGTGATATTTGATTGCCCATCTTAAAATTTTATATAAACGTGTGTATTTATTTATTTATATTTATATTTTTGTTTTTTTTGGGTGTGGACAGGCTGCCAATGTGGAGAAGAATAAAATTTATGAAAATTGATATTCGGACTATTGCTTTCTTGATTGGTTTTAAAAGTTAATTTATATAAACTTGTTTATGTTGCATCTAAGGATGATCCAAAGGCAATATACAATGTATATTGTCAAAGGAGCTCATTTGATTCCGAGAATATATGAGCAAAACGCCTCAAGGCCAGGACAGTCTTAGCTCGTAGGCATTGTTTTGAATTGTGAATGGCCGTAGGCGCATTTATTTGGCAACTGTGGTCTTTTTGGCCCATACCTTTCTTTTCGGCTTTGTTTCGTTTGACCAAAGCCGCACAGACACACGCCCAAGGAGGCTCCGGTTCGAGAGTATCCTTTGAAGTATTGCCGTATTATGCAGGCGGAATGTGTGTCACACATCGTCTAAAATAACCAAAAAGGAAATGAATCGCGTCGAGCCGGGAACCGAGTTGAGCTGAGCTGAGATTCAAGCCGAGTTCCGAGACATGACATGACAAAAGCAAAAAGCAGGCAAGACGAAATGAATCGAATGATGGGCAAGTCAACTTAGCTCAAGTCAGGCGGACTTCAAAGTCGGTGTGGCTCAGCTCTTCCTTAGCCCCTGTCACGATCCACACACAGTAGCTGTCAAAGATATTTGTATTCTCTTTTTGACTGACTGTCTGACTGACTTGAGCAGCGGATTCAAACGAAATTGGAAGCCAAAAAACAAACACAGTAGCTGCCTAAATAAACGCTGAGCCAGTGAACGACCAATCAGGTAACTCAATGCACTGAACAAATTAATTTCAATAATTATTTTTAATATATTTTCTAACCCGAAACCAACTTGAAAGTTACGAATCCGAAACCAATTGGGAAATCCCTTAGGCCAAATGATTATGTCAAGTTCTTCTCTGATAGAAGTTCTATCAATTTGTTCACAAGTTAATATCATTTTACCCACAAACAACTTATTTTTTCAAGTGCAAATACTCGAAAGTTGGTGATTTAAAATAAATATTGGTAGCTGCCAGAGTGACAGCAGGCCAAATGTGATTGTTCCCTGATTGTTGACATTTTCGTGTGCTACCGTTCTCGGCGGGCAGCGAACACAGACTCAGCCTCAGCGTTCGGTACAAGCTCAAAGGGATTCAAAAGATATTAAATTGTCTGCGCGGCTGCTCTGTGGCATCGCCGCTGTTGTCGCATTAATAAGTCTTCGAATCTTTTAGGTTCATTCCCTTTTTTCAATTTCCAAAAGCAAAATACAAATAAAACAGAAAGCAGCATGGAGCGAGGGGAGCAGCAGCAGCAACTCAACAATGAAAAATTTCAAGCTGTTTTTAAATGTTTTATTGGCTTTTTAATAATGTTTGCACATCAAACGAGGCCGCCGCCCCAACAGCAACAACAAGAGCAGCAACAACAATCCCGTCTTCGACTTTAGCCGCGGTACCGACTCCAAGCTGGGGTTTGAGGGCTTCTGTTCGATGTTACGCTGGCTCAGCTGAGAGATACAAAAAGGAAGATATAAATCCTCAAGTGACATGGAGTCGAGCTCCTTTTGTGCGAGCGCCCCGTTCAAAAGGATTATAGTCGGCTTGATTTATGTGACAAACGCCCGTTATAAATTATTTTAAATTAGTTGAGAGTTATGAGCGCCAGTTCGAGCTTGAGCTCAGTTCGGAAAAGATGCGTATTTCGTCCAGCTGAAGCATATCAGGGCTTTGGATGATGATTTCGATTAAGTATGGCGATTTCTTTTGAATCTATTATATTCGCAGATCTAAAATATCCAAAAAGGATTCACCATTATATAATTTCATACTTTATTATACACAAAGCTACTTAATAGTATTTTCAGTTACTTTTAAATAAGAACTACTATGTCAACCGTTACATATGTCTTTGCTGTTACAGAAACAAAAATTTAATAAACTTACGTAAAAGTTATAGGTTTTAAGAAACGTAGAAACATGGTTTCCCTTTGCTTTGGCTTCTGATGTGCCAAAGTTTTATCTTCTGATTTTTTCTTGCAGTTCTTCTTTACTGTCCTTATGTGGCGGCTGTGGCTTCCTTAAGCCCCCAGGGATCAGCTCCTTAAGCATTGCGGAGATAAGTGGAAAATGTTGCCAAGGCCTGCTCCCCGTTCCCGAAATCTCTGCGTGCTGCGAGTGGCAAGTGTAATAGAAATAGTTATTAAGAGCAGGCGGCGACAGCTGCTTCGACTTGGCTGCCGACGACTAGGGGGGACAGTTTACGACTGCGCCGGGAAAGGACATAATACGAGTATGAGAGATAACTGCTACGAAGAAAGGCCGCAACAATTTATGGACCGAGTCACATATGATCCATGAAATGTCATAAAACTGCAATTGCGGCCAAAAATTATCGAACATTTAGCAAAAGCGTTGGGGCTTAGCCATGGGTGGTTAGTTTTTACGATCCCAGCCATCACGGAGTAGGGGAGAGGACCTTTTGTTTTTTACGACCGAGGAGACTTTTGCTCTTCCCCTGGCTAAAGCTATTCACACGTACCGCAGTAAAGGCGGCACTGATACACATAAGGACACACCCGTATGAGCACTTCCCGTTCGCTGACATTGGTCAACCCCCCGGGACAGGGACACGTTCTGAGGATGGTCGTAAATTCGCTGACTCGTTTTTATTTCAGTTTGCTGCGAGTCTTTCGTTTTTCGGTTTATTAGTTGACACAAAAGTCGCTGTCACTCTTAAGTAGTTGAATAAACAGGAAACGAATTATGACAGAGCGTTAAATGACCACGAAGTAGGGTACAGGAGGCTGGTTCCCAAGAGAGGTAGTTCGAGTTTCCCAAATTCCTCGAAATCAGCAGGAACAATGAGCAGACACTTCCGCTCACTTGAATAGAGACAATTATCATTGAGTTCAGATCAATAGATCAATATGCTGGAAAGTTTTCGGATATACTTCTCAAATGTATTAAAAAAACTAAAAAAGGACAATAAAGAAAAAAGTATATAAACTAATTAAAAGTTAGTTCAAATCAAATTATTGATAACTATGTTCAGAATAATGTAATATATTTGTATTGCTAAGTAATACATTTTTACATTTGTTTCTTAAAATAAATAATATAAAAAAAACGTATATTATTAAATATTCAAAATGTTCCAGTATTTGTTTACCATATTAATCTTTTCTTGTAACTCTCAGCTTTATCGTAAATTCAATAAAATTAACTACCCATTGATTGTACAATAATTTATACGTGTTAGTGCTGTGGGGTCGTAAGCTCGGTGACCTGGGGTCACTCCTACACGTGTAAACTACAGAATTGTGAACAGAAAATGGTTAGGTTTGGCCCACGCTAACTATCAGTTAACTAAGTGGAAGCTTCGGTTAACGAGCTGCCAGTCAAAGTCGTTCAGTCAGTCATGTGTGAAAAGTCAGTTGTTGCCACCGCAAGGGAAGGATGAAGAGAATGGGGTCTGGGGAGCTGAGGAGCTGTGGAGCTGGGTGAGAGTGAGGGGAACAAACCCGTTCGAGGTTGGCGCCTTTTGCATTGAAATTAATTTAGCTAGCTTTCAATTATGTGCCACAAACATTCGTGCAAGCGGCATTTGCTGGCAAGAGTGGGGAGCTAGTACAGTGAGGTATCGTAAATGAAGAAAATGATTGTGAAACATTTTAATATAATTTTTATATAAATAACAATATGTTATATAATTATAATACATTCATGAAATATAGTTTAAAAATACTAATTTACTTATTGTGTTATGTTAATTTGTATTTTTCAGCTTTGCATTTTCAAAATAATAGTGAATAGAAGGAAATCAGTTTGATTTTATAAATACATTTTTGAAAAAATTGAATTCCATCCTAGTTATTTTTAAGCCACAAAAGTATTATCACCATAAAAGTATTTTACAAATATGTATATATACTTTTTATAGTTACCTTAAATACTTTAATTCTAAATACTTTTTTAAAAATTAAGCTCAATGTTTGTTCATCACGGGCAGACTGCACTGTTGCCTGAAACTGAGATACGATTTGGTGGTGCTGCTGCGTGACATGACAGGCCTGACAAGCCCGAACAACATATTGACATTTTTGCTATACATTCCGCTCGACAGGGGGCGCCACAAGAGGCGGCGGGCGTGTGGGCGTGGCCAAGGGGGAAAGCGTCTCCTCCGAAGCCCCCGGGCCACGATAACATGTGCGAGTGTTTATGTCGTCGTGTCAATTTTCGTTGTTGACGTGTTGCCGCCTTGTAGAAGTTCCCGTGTCTCGGCCCCAGCCCTCTCGATCCCCAATCCCAGCGCTACGTAATGCCGCCACACCAACACCAACAGCAACAACAACAACAACAACTTTGACTTGGCCGTCGTCGATGTCGTATTATTATTAAATTTTACTTTCGCCACTCAATATGGGAAATGTCATCTGTTTATGATGGCTTTTTGACATGTCTCGTTATTGAATATGTTGTTGGTTCCATTCCGTTCCGTTTTGTTCCTTTTGCTTGCCTTCATCGCACGATATTTATACCCTAGGATAGCGGGTACATCAATAAGTATGTATAGTATTTCCTATTATATATTATTACTTTTTAAATATATTTGTTATTTCTTTAAAAAATTTCTTCTGTATTAAAGTTTTCTAAACAAAATGTATAGTGTCTTGTTTTTTAGAGTATTTACTAATTCGGCTTTTGAAAATATATATTTTTTTGTCTTGCAGTTTTTTAATTTAGGTTCAGTTGAGGCCCCTCTATTTGCTGTTGTTTCTCTTGAACTTTTGATTAATTTCCAATTTTGCGGTTTCCATGTTCTTAACCTTTTTTCCTTAAGCCCCTGTGGGGGAAATGCTGCTCCTGAAATGCAAGCATATGTCAACAGGGTATATTATGTATCTTAATTTTATGTCTTTATTAATAATTTTATTATTTGAACTTACAAAAAATAGTTATTATTGTAATGATGTCTAATCTTATCCCATTTAGATACAAACTTTGATATAAAAATTTGTTTCACTGTAAGAAAAATGCCTCAAGATAATATTCCTCTATAATGCATCAACCGATTCCCAGTCTCCTTTGTTCTCTCTGTTTCTATTGATGCCTTAACTACACAATCCAATTGAATCGCGGCCAAGCCAACTATCAATCATGTGGGAAACAAGTCATACTCGTATCTGTGTGTCCATTCAGGTGGCCGCCTCGAGATCCCAGCATAAGTGGGCGCTTAGCCGGAGACGTACAGTGGAGAGGGACCAATAAAAAGGAGGAAAAAAGGTCAAATGACTGACAGTAGCCAGGCAGCGGAGCCGGCGGCAGCTACTTACTGTCAAGATGTGTCATAAACACATCAAGTTTACTGTCGAAACAAATAAAAATATAAACTTTGACACACACTCACAGAAGGCGGAATCACGGCGAGTTGGAGGGAAACTGCTTTCTGCTGGATTCCATCTCTAGTCTCGGGGGGCCGTCATAACGAATACATTTTATTTCCACAAAATTGCACTAAAATTGTCATAAAAGGGAAACAAAAGCTTGAGTGCCTCGTTGTGGTGGAAACCGAAATCAATTCTAGTAGCTGACGGAATGTGACAATTACGGAGGACGGAGTCGTTAAAAATTAGACTGAGAGCGAGATGGGGGGGAAAGTCAAATGAGTCGCCACTAAAACTTGTTGTGGAGTCATTAAGGTGAAACCCTATAAGACATTCCCTTAAGTACCCGCTGCTGAGAGGCCGTAAAATTATCTCACTATAAAATTTAAATGACTTAAATGGTGTCCCATTTCCACACACACCTTGACAATAAATAACTGCTCCGGGCAATATAACCTTAAGACTCTCCATATGTATTTCAGATTATTTTCGACATTTTTAGTGGCATTGAAATCAATTTTCAAATCGTTAATCTTGTAAATTATGCATGTCGCCTGTCGGATGCCGTCATTTCGGTGAGATTTTTTTCTTGGAGCTGCCTAAACTGGCTTCTAGATGGGTGTCTGACGGTGTGATATGGAACTTGAGTTGTTTTTTCCACTCGACAAGCTCACTTGTAACGATCTTGAAATAAATGTGTCCCAAGTCAACATAATTAATGCGGAGCAACTGCTACAAGTTGATACAGGTGGATATTTATGAATGCATATAAAAACCGAAAATAAGATTTTATTGGAGGGGCTCAAATTTGAAATACAATTCTTAAGACACTTAATTTTAGTGTCCTGTAAGTTTATGACTTTATATTAATCTTTAAGGTTTTAAAAATTGATTTTCTTAATCTAAATTGCACTTAAAATACAGTCTAAAAATATCTATATATTTATAGATTATTATTTGTATGTATATACTAATGTATTTATGAATATTTTAACGTAGCAATTTATCGAACTGTTCCAAAGAAGATCCTACATTTAGTTTGTACTATCATTTTTAGGCTTAAATATAAAGAGGTTATCAATACCTTAATTTTAAAAATGCTTTTAAATATTTTTTACAATAGCTATATTTTGATATATCAAACTTTTGATACTTTATTAAGAGTGATAGATTTTTAAAAATATTTTTTAATTCAAAAATACAGTATAAGCCCTACTAATAAACCTTTTTTTCTGATTTATAAATACCTTGAAAATATCCTATATCCTCTTAATTTTCCGTTCCCATGTTACATACATTTGCACGGATAATACTGTGCTTATACGGGTCACAAAACTCTGTAAAAAAAAATATTGCAAAATTTGTGAAACCACAAAATACACACGCAACCTGGATGAAATTCCCTTCTGGTCAAAAATTTTTCAACTGTCCCAGCGTCCTCGCCTGGGAAACCTCGCCTGACACATGTAAATGCGTGCTGACAGCCAGAAGGGAAAAGAATAAGTACAATGCCAGTGAGAAATAAAAGAAAACTGTCAACAAAATTAATGTCATGCGTGTGCAATGCAATGAAAAATTATGGGCCGGCTTTATGTCAATAACAAAAGGGGACAGACTCGCAGAAATCGAAGTGTGCAAAAACCGGGGAGAAGCATAACCTGAACAATGATTGATTTGACAGGACTACAGAAGAGCGACGAGCCTGGCCTATGCAAAAAAAAAAAGCAGACCCACAGAACAAGTGCAAATGGCTGTCAACTCGGATGTGGACGCCTCGGGTTACAAGCCCACTAATGAAGGCAAATAATATTAATACTTGTGGAGAGGGCGGAGAGCGCTGCGTGTTCCTTTTTCCTTCAGGAATATTATTTTCAAACCATTTGTCAACATTTGTCAATTCTGACAGCACACGCCCGCCAACATTTGCCCCTTTGGCAGTGTTACCAACGTCCCCCCTCCGCCATCCATTTATTCCTTCATTTATCCATCCATCCATCTATCCACCCCACTAACATTGACAGCTCTCGGGGTGCCTTTTTCAGTTGGGCGGGCAAAAACTTCAGGCCCTCTCTACGCGAAATTAATAACATGTACAAACAAAAACAACTGAGCCAAAATACTTATCACCATCCGGAAACCAAACGACCGTGGCGACGATTGTGTGGGGTCCTTGATGGTTATAAGGAGTGGCCATTGCCTTGGGGGTAAGAGAAGAGAAACCCTTTTAGGTTATAAAATATATAAATCGTATAAGTAAACATTAAAAATAGTCATTTTCATATTTCATATATTTTCTGAAGAATTTACTTACTTACTTCAACTTGATTAATATAATCAAAGGCTTTCGGTATTGTTAAAAATTTTAAGAAAATGTTTACATATTTTTTGACTTTTTATAAAATATTATAAAATATCCGAAAGATTCATTCACATCTAAATTATACAAAAGACTATGTATATAAAATCTGAAAATAAGATCTTCTTTAAAATTATTGCTTCTATTTTAAATTGTTACTTTTGAGTTTTATTTATTTATAATATTAGTTTTTATTTTTGTTTCATTATTTGATTGGTCTTTAATGTCAGTCTAATCGAAACTAACCCTGATTAGGATTTTTAAAAGTATTAAAATATTGGTTACCCAAAGAAGTCTAGTCTCTACACCTTTTATAATCTATCAAAATTCACTATTTTGATTTTTTTGAAATACATCAACGCCCTCGTTATATAAATGCCACTGAAGAGGGACTTTCAGACAATTTCACCAAACCTAAAACCGGGTCAGTCTCCTGCCTGGGTTTTGGATGGATGGAAAGCCACATAGTGGTATCGAATTTCGAACAGATTTCAATTTGATTTTACCCGACTATATGGTATACATATATCCCCGTTCGCATATCCTCTATAATTCACAGCCCCGGGGAATGGCAAAGGAGGTGTGCCAAGGGGTGGTTTTTGCGGCGGCCGTGAATAAAGCGATTTGTCTTCTTTGTTGTTTACGTTTGGTGTTATAAATTCTCGTTCCGAAGACTTGGCCGTACGTGCTCCGGTCGCTCCGGTATATGGAATTGCCTAAAAATTATTTGTGCATAACAGGGGATAATCATAAATCTGGCTAATTGCACTTTATTGGGGTCGCTCCCGGCCCGACATGGCCAGAGAGCGGTGTCACGGTGCCGGGCGACCAGTTGGTGGTGGATATATGTTAGCTGGGCATCGTTGTCTCGGCTCATAAGGGCAAAATTGAATTTGACATGCCTGTGAGCGAGGCATTAAATCTGAAAAGTCTGCACTGTGCCGGAAATGGCAACATATAAATTTACAGCTTTCTGACGATTCTGTGACATTTGATATGGCTAATGGTGTTATGACACTCACTGTGAGTTCTTTGTATTTCTTTTTGGAGCGTGATTTACATTTTGTTATGGGGGATGGTTAGTTAAAGGTATTCTATAGTAAACTGTCTGTTAAATCGGGTAGAGAAATATTTATTTCTAGGGAATTTTAAAATATTTGTAGTATATAAATTTATATGGTTTTAAATTTATCGGATAACCAAAAACATTCTGGAAATTTCTCTCAAAAATTGGCCAAGTGCGGCTGAATTCGACTAGACGAATAACATTTGGTTTCTAGGGTAGAAAAATACATTTCACAGCATGGAGAGTTTTAAGCCATATATTTCATTTTCATAAATTCGAAAAATCTTATTCTAAAATCTAAAAATGCATAATTTGAAAGTTGTATTTGTAATAAAAAAATAAAATTATAAATATTTGTAGTACAATATTCTTTTATATATATTTTAGGGGTTACCTAAAGGTCCGACTAATTACCTATCCACCTACTATCAACAAAATCATTCTGGTGTTCCCATATATATTATTCTCCCAGGCACTTGACAAATGAGAATCATTGTCGACCCATAATTAGGTGAGCATTTTCCCGGAGAAAACGATAAAATTATATATGCCATCGGGGAGAATGAGAATGGGGATGAGGATCCCGGGTCTTCAGTGCAGCAACTTCCATACTCTTTTAATGAATTTGAGGGAATCACAGAAAGACAGATAGGCCAGAAAACCGAAACGAGGCAGCAGCAGCCATCGGCACAGATTCCGTGCGGAGGTAACGTGGCTTTTGATCTTTGCTGCGTTTGTTTGTATACAATTTGATGGCTCGTGTTGATGGATCGTAAACGTGGAATGATGTTCGCACTGCTGCTGCTGCTGCTGCTGCTCCTGCTCCGTGGAACGATGACGATGATCAACGCAACGATGACGGCACAGTGGGTCTTTGATCATTCGCCGCGCCAGTTGGCAGTCAAAATGTTAATTTATATGTTCTGCTCCCGCCTACAATCGGGAGATCGCGTATATGGCAGGGCTGCCGGGCTGCCGGGCTGCCGGGCTACGGCTAACAACTTTACAAACATGTTTGAGATTTTTATTACTGTGTGAAAATGTTCGATTCTTCCGTAAAATCCGGCGAGGCAGGATCAAACAAATTTATGGGTGGGCGCAGCCAGATCTGGCAGGCCAGATCAGTCAGTGCGAGAAAAACTTTTCATTGTGATTGATTGATGCCTACCGCAAAAACAGCGGCAACACATTCCCAGAGGGATTTTGATTATAGACAAGTTGTCGGTGGATTTTTATTATTGTGGAAATCGATCAAACCACTTGACGGCTGATCAAAGACAGCTCTGGCTACCAGTGAACACATCTCGATATCTTTTGTATTTTAGTGAGCGTATTTTTTATACGATTTAATTATTGTGAATTTTGCTTTCATTGTTTGCAATGAAAAAAAAAATCAATTACTATTCTCGTTCGCTGAGTTATGAAGATTTGCTTTGTGTGATAGTTGATGCAGTTAAAATGTATTCTTAAGAGTTTAAATATTTTTGAATTTAATTCTATATTTTTAACCCAATAAAAATAAAGTGTTTTTGTAAATATAATTCGTACTATTCCATACTACAAAATTATAGTTATTGAACCGAACTTGATTTATCTGCTCTCGTTGTTCAATAAAGCAAAACTTGCCCAAGCCAACTGAGACAAGTCCAAAAGAAGACAAGGACAATAACACGCCGAGTCCAAGGAGGGGAGCCTAAGCTGGTCCGATTGTCTGGCTGTCGTCTTGGCCACATACTCGGTCCGTCGGGCAAGAGGAAACATTTGTCTCGCTTAATTTAAACAGATTTGCGAGATTATTGTCATGCCGACGTGGAACGTTGAGGCAGCAATTTCAATTCGACCGCGGAGACAGCCCGCAGTGCCAGCTGAGTTAAGGGGATCCCCCCAGCCCGAGCGGGAAGAAAGTCGCCCGGCAAGCCGAGGCCGAAGCGAACCAAGGCAAATCTCCTGACAGCAGCGCGCCGGCAACTTTTAATGTTTCTTTCTTTGCCGGCCCCGATTTCCGAGAGTGGGATGTTTGGATTGCAGAACAAATTTGCAGAGAACGTTATGCAAGTGACAGGCGACAGATCGGGGATCTGAAGAATGCTGCTGACGCTGCCGCGGATGACGATTCCCTGCACAAGCCATATTTAAGGGGCTTTGAAGTCGCGCCGCTCAGCTGGAGGTGTCTGAGGCGCGAATCCAACTCATGTCGGGCTCGACGCGATCGGAGCATGTGCCGCGCTCCCAGATGAAGCCTTCCAGATCAAGCTGGCAATCTGACGGCTCTGACTGATGCGAATCCAGATGCAGATGCAGATGCAGATGCTGATGCTGATGTTGATGCTGCCGGTGCTGTCTGCCTGCCCACTTTTAATAATTAATGAACGGGAATGAGTTGGAAAGCTCGTGTCGCACACTAGGAAAAAATTGGCTAAAGCTGGTTTTATATATACGAAATTTGGCAAAAACTTTTAAATCTTTAAAAGTAATTTAAAAGCTATTTTTATTATATTTAAAAATTTTTTTCTTAATATCAAATTCTTACTACATATTTTAACCATGTTTTCTTTTATATATAGGTTGACTCTCATCGAATATTTTTTGAAAATTTAATATAATAACAAAGCTTTTTCCTATGTGCACTCGCTTGACAGCCTGACTAGCTAACTGCCTTAGACAGCTACTCGTTTCCGGAAGTTTATCTCCATTGCAGCTCAACAGCAGCTGCTTGAAAGTCATTAGACTCCGTCAGCCTTGTCACTCAGCCTCCGCTTGGCTGCGGCTTCGAGCTAAGACCCACAGACTCGGAGACTCAGAGGCTCCTCCCAGAGACTGACATTTGATCTTGCCTGTCAGCCGGAGTCATGTCAAGCTATGTTTGGACAGACGACTGAAGTAAATCTAATGTCTTGTGAAAGACAACCTTCAAGACGGTTGCTCTTATTTAACCCTTTGGGAACAGATCTCTCTGGATCGATTTAGCCAATTAGATCAACTTATTTGGCAAGCGAATGACTGTTTAAAAATGCTTATTGCTGCATTGTTCTCAATATTATTTTATATCGTTAAAGAACACTCCTTATTCGGTCAGAGGAAAAGGTTTGATTTATAACTTATAACGTCATATACTTCCTATTTCTTTTATAAATAATAATAGGAATATTAGGTGGGTATTAAAATAATAAATTAAATAATCTATCATATCAACTGATCCATGAGAAAACCCTCTGGCACTTCGAACTACTGTATTCTGAGAACTTCTAGCTTACAGAATATTTAAGAGTTACAAGTAAATTGGAAAATGTTACGACTTTGTCGATCATTAGTCTCCCAGTGCGGACGCCACATGAGTCGCCGTTGTCACGGCACTTTATCCAATCCAGAGACACATGTCCACACGGTCGAGGAGGTAGAGGAGTTGCCGGAGCCCGAGGAGACCCTCAGCGAACGTTACTTGAAGTTCCGGGAAAAGCTGCGATCGAATGCACCTCTAACTCCCATGCCCGAAGGTGCACCGCATCCGGCCCACGAGCAGGAGCCCCTCGTGCCCTGGCCCAACGGCGTCAACCCGCATACGGGGGAAATCGGAGGACCTGCGGGACCCGAACCAACGCGCTATGGCGACTGGGAGCGCAAGGGACGGGTCACGGACTTCTAGCAAACAGCATCGAAGTATCTCCACCTCGACACCTTTGTTTGGACAATTCTGATTTATTAACCGTGTTAACAACAGAAGCACTCACAATTGGTTACACTCACGATAGGATGGGCGAGGAAAGTCTGTTCTGCGCCACGGTAGCCGGGAATCCAGATCAAGATGAAGTAAATCAAGATTCCCCTAACCGGTGTGAGAGCGCTTCTGCGAAGGCATTACATAAATTTCTATTGTGTGATTTCTTTGTGGTTTCCGTGGAGGGGATTTATGTTGGGCCTGCCATCAAAAATAAATTGATAGCCCTTTCTCTCGCTCCGCGAAGGGGTTCTCAGAATAGAGAGTGTCAGCCCGCCAGTTGTGGTCGAGTCTTCTGCCTTTACATCCATTATTTATGGTTCAGGGGCAGAGAATCGTGCCTAAATTGAAATTATTTGGAGTGATGTTGGGGCCTTGGTTGAATCGTTTCGATTCTTTTGAAATTAAGGCGACAGTTTACGTGATTTTTATTAGAAAAACTTCTGTGCGTCTTGGGTATCTGCTTCTAATTTTGTAGCCCGAGTGCGTTTGAAAGGGGTTCCTCTCTTCAATGCCATAAATTTCTTTGTTAAGGCCCTGAAAAACGTTTTCGCGGCTTTGAAAATTGGTTACAAATTTACTAGAAAGATTTGCAGCTGTTTTCGTTCGCCGCTTTGTCTGTTGACATTTTTGTGGGATTAACGCTGGATTTCCTAATGAACACAAATAGAAATTACTGAAATGCTTTCCGTAGCTTATAAATCTTTCCAAACTAATTGACACTCTGATGCACTACTAATGGCTTTTTAAAACCAAACGTTTATCAATTTTTGAAGATTTTAAAAGGAATTTAGATATTGAAGAAAATGATTGTGGTTAAGTTGTCTCAAGGAGTCTCTAAGAAGTCTAATGTGCTATTAATTAAATAATATTTGCTTCTTGCTTCTAAAAATTAAAAATAAATGTATATAATTATTTTCTTGATCATTACTTAAGCTGTCTTCAGTATTAGTTCCTTACTAATCAGTCAGAAATCAGTTATTCCCATTCTTCATTCCTGTAAATCTAAATCTATTTACATCTTTAACAAGTTGCCGACGGCGGCAAAATGCCAAAATCAAAGATCAATCACAATCCAACAATACAAAAAAACACAGAAAGAAAGATAAATTCCGCATAAATTCCAGGAAATCCACAAAATGCTTTAATGTACATACAATTCGAAATCCCTTGGAAATTACACACCCCAGCTGACTCTCGAAATCCACAAAATCCCAGCATCGACAACTTGCTCAACGCCCAGCGCTCAACAGACGCGAGAAGCGACGACTTCCTCCATAGTCATCCATCAAATGCGATTTTCCAACTTGGAGCGAGGGGCAGCCCCAGGAGCGGCAATTATTTCGTCTATTTTATTTTTAAACGAAATTAACGTGTTGCTTGTTGTTGCTAATGTGTTTTTATTACGTGAAAAGCAAGGAAAACACACGCACACCGATGCTCTCAAGATCATTTTATAACCCCAACCGAAAACGGATCGGAACGGAACGGAACCGATCCGTACCCTTCTCCATTTCGCCGCTCGGTCGCAGAGTAGTAGGCGCTGATTGATAGAACAAAGTGAAAATCAAATAAAAAACAAAACATAAAATCTGGACACGCAGCCCATTCCCCTCGAGCGAACCGCATTGCGGCGCAAGATCAAAGACCGCCCCTCGATCTGTAATGACAGCTTTGATCATTGTTTTGCCTTTGATTTTTTCCGGTTACGTTTCTCTCGCACTTGCGCCGTGCTCTTTTTCGGCCGCCGAGTGCTCCACGTCCACCAAGCGATCATCAGTCTTGTTGGGCCGCGATCTCTCGATCATATCGAAAGTACTTGGAATTGTGGGAACCGCTCGGGAGGGGGCTGTTTACGATCGATTTCGCACCTACTTGAGAGATTTCGCCGAGGCGAAATATTTTACAACTGCCAAAAACCCAGCGCAGAGGGAAGATCGAGGGATGCCTGGATCTAAATTCTAGACCGGAGCTGACCGTACAGAGTACCCGAGTTCCATTTTGAGCATTTGATTTTTCACAGAAGCTCAACGACAACAAACGAAGCTTGATTGTCGATATATCGATATTCTGTCGATAATTTTCGATATAGGTGTGATTAATCGATTCTTTTTTATATATATTAAACCAACATAGTCGCAAACAGAGACAAAAAATATTTGAAATTTTTACAAAGCTTAAAAATACTGTATCAATACTTGATCTATTATTTTGGATATTTAATTAAATATATATATTAAATCCACTATTCAGATATTTTTTCAAAAACATCGATATTATTATTGTATTGTTCTGTAATTCAAAACTTAATTTAAAGAACTTGAACTTAGGAAACTATAAAGTTGTCATAATATTTTAAGTCTTAACTTCTAGCAGATGTTTCCAATATATTTTAGACCAGGGAGTCACCTTGATTTAAAGTCTCTTTAACAACTAAAATACAAGTTAATAAACTCCGTTTAATCTTTATTATAATTATAAATAAATAAAGTAGCCTAAGCCTGGTAACCTGTAAATGTCTACCATTTTTATGATGTAGGAAAAAACCAAGGAGAAAAGCTGGGGAAATTTCGTGAAAAATACGAGTGCCACAGGAAGCAGCGGGTGTTTGGTGGGAAATCAGCTAAATATATGGCCAACTATTATGTTATTGCGTGAACGTGCACTGATTTCACCAGCCGGGCTTTTGTTCACGTGCAATATTTTGTTGGGCGCCAAACACACGGGGTTTCCACCCCAGCGCTCCTGCTCCGTTCCGTTCATCCTTCGCCCTTCGACCACCACTTGCCCGGGGAGAGGGCGTCTTATCGGAGCGTATAACATATATCATTGACACTTTGACATTGCCAGCTTCGCGGGGAGAAGAGCTCTGTGGCGGGTGGCGGGTGGCGGTTGGCGTGCTGGCGAGGTCCAGGGCCATGACCAACAGGATTTTAGTACTTTTCAAAATGGCACTTAATCATGGCAGCCGCCTGGCGCAGGAAAATGCGGAAACTGGCAACACACACACAGACACCAACAACAAGGACACAGGGCCACCAAGACGTAATCGCATGTGTTCACGCTTGAAAGGATAACGACGACATGGCTGGGAATCGCTATTGGAACTCCCGCTGATTTCCCGCCCCGTCCGCCGCCCGCCGCCCGACCAGAGCGAAACAAGATTAATGACTTGGCAAAAGGAACTCTCGGTGCGAAAGTGTGTGCGAGAGTTGGCTGCTCCTTCCTGGCATCCGATAAATTGTTTGCTACTTGGACTGTCATTAGTCGAAAAGTTTGTTTGTTATTGTGTTAAGTGTTATTTGTGCGCTCACGTCCAAGTGTCAGGCTCTTTGGCATTTCTTTCACTCTTTCCCTGCCTCTCCATCGTTTATCACTTTCGTTCTCCTACCAAAGCGGGATAATATTCGCCTGTCACAGATGACTCGTACCTTCCATCCCGCTAAGCCAGTGATGACCGCAGAAAAATGAGTGGAAAAAATGACTGAAGTCGGGGAAAAATAAAGAGCGATGGAACTTCCTTAATGATTGCGGAGTGACTTTTTAAAAAATGAGAGATTTATTGTTATAAGATCCTTGCTGCAGGGCCTAAATAAATAATGCAAGAAATGAAACCGAGTTGTGCTATTATTATTTATTATCTTAACTTATTTTTTACACCATATCCTTTCACACTGGACTTTTTATAGTTACCAAAAGGCTTTACACGAAACCACAAAAAGTGCAATAAATTCATTAGCGAAAAACAGCTCAAGATGTGAGAGGGGAGATCGAGCATAAACAGGAAGCAGTACTACAATTTACAACCTAAATCAAATGCAGTTGAATGACCAGCACAGACGCCATAAATCACTTGGCCACTGTGCTCCAGTTGAGACCCTCGCCAGACGCTGGGTCGCGTTGCCAGCCAATATTTTAGAGAGGAAACCCACCCAAATGGCCGGGAAAACAACGGCGGGGCAGGATGAAACCCAAAACGAAACGGAACCGGCAAGGGAAAAAGATTTCGAGAAAGGGCCAAATGCAATATGTTATCAAATAAAAATGTTACAAGCGACGACATAGGATTGGCGGCAAGGCGAACCGAACAACAAACCCCGAAAGGAAAGAAATGTGTTGCACAAATTTATTAGAAACCTTAACTAACGAGCAATATCCTCAGTGGATGGCGGCTGTCGACTGTCGGCTGTAAGGGTGGGCCCCCGGTACGGAGTGAAGTCTCAGTGATGTGTCAAATGTTAAGACATTACAAAGCACTAAAAGGCACAAGGACAAGCCCCAGCAGAGCGGCAGGAGGTGGCCGCTGAGCAACAGGAAAACAAATCGAACGTGTGCCCAATGCCATCAATCTTTTGTTTTTATTGCCAGACCAAGGTCCCTGTCGAGCGCTTCTCGGGAATCCGCAATCCACAATCCAGAATCCAGGATCCAGGATTCACCGGGCCTGGGCCAGGGGTGCTGGGACATGTGTGCGACAGTCGGGACGGGACTTGTGTGTGCCCGACATTAACTCGACAGGATAACAAATCTGTTAAATGTGACAAACGAGCCAAATGCGCTGGTGTGTGCAAGTGTGTGTGAGCCATCTAAGAAGAAAGGCAAAAGGCCAGCCGGAGTCAAGTTATGTGGGCGGAAAGACAGCCCTACTCTGTCCTCACTCATGTCCTGTGGTGCCTCCATTGACCTCTTCCCGCTGCGCATCCCCGATCCTATCCCATCCGATCTGCTCCGCTCAGCGCTGTCACTGCCTAACGATGATTTCATGGTGGTCAAAATGCAATAAATTTTTATTGTCACCTATTATTGAGCGACTTATAGAAGTCCAGTACAATACAACCGAAATGGCTGGAAATTTATGACCGTACCTATTGGCCTGCTGCAATTTCTTTCCTTTCAGCCAGCTCATTGTGCATGCATGTCACACAGGTCCTGTCCAAGGTCCTGCCCAGGACCTGACAAAGATATCCCGCTGCGTTTGCGCTTCGAACTCATGGCAGTTTTATTAACATGTTTACGATCTTAAGCGACCCTGACACAGATTTTATGAAGACTCTTAGGGTCTTATAATGAGAGAAAGATTATTGTTTTACCATGGAGAAGATTTCTGATATTAAGGAGTTATTTCTGTACCAACTCTTTCAAGTCATCTTAAAATAGTCAAGGATCAAAATACCCTATTTTTTATATATAATATCTAATAGATAAAAAGTAACTCTACATGAATAATATTACCATATCCTACAACCTTTTTTAACCAATCATCCCTAACGAATTTCCCTTCCACACTTCAACTCACCCAACTAATCATATAAATTAATAACCCAAAAACGTACGTTTTATTTATGTTATAATTTCCACAGCTACAATCTCATAATCCTCTCGAAACCCCAAAAACGCTGCTTATGCAGACTAATTTATTTTAACATTTTTCACACTAAATGCCATAATTTATGATAGCGGCGGCATTTTCATTTTCATGCCCCTTCAACCTCCTTCACATCGTTGCACATTTTAATTCCTTTCGCTTTGACTGGCTGATGGCTCATAAACAATATTAAATCTCCTCGCAGCCTGCTTTTCGTGGCATCCCCCCCCTTCCGACCCCTTCCTGCCATCGAACAGTGAGGCATGCGATAAAAGAAATATCCCGCGACGGCCTAAGTCTCATAAAAAGTTATTTTTCGGTTTGTTTCTGGTGCCGCCTCCTCATTTTCCAAATGTTCCATGACCTGGCGCTATTTCTGTGTTCTCAACTCGGCGGAGGAGGGAAAACTCTTTGGAAAATACTTTTTACAGCTGAAACTTAACTCAGCTCGGAACTGGTGCCACATCGAATGACATCAAATAAACACGACAAACAGAACATTTCAACTTATGACAGTTTTCATTTTCAACGGAATTTTAGTTTAGTTTTGCATATTTATTTTGATGTACTGTTCTGCGTTGAAATACTTGACTTAATTTATTTAAAAAAGAAATAATGTGCATTTATATAAGTTTTGATAATCTAGTTTTTGTTAAATATTTTAAAGACTAAGAGAATTGAGAGAAAAAATCGGCTTAAATATATTCACAAAACTAATAATTAATTTAGATTTATACATCGCACTTGTATCGTATTGTATTGTAACGTTTTCTGTATATATAAGACCAGAATATAATTAATTTTATATATACCATTTACAAGATTTTTGTTCAATTTTTTATTTTATTTAGTAAAAAGATTCTAAAACCAAATGAATTAATTTTCCGTTTTGAGATCTTCCTTCTAATTAGGAAGTGCAGAAGAAAATACTTTGAAGCTCTTTAGGATTAGGATTTTATGTTAAAATTCTTACTTTTTATACACATATAAATTGTTAATTATCTTATACATTCACTTGCCCCCTTTTAACGAACATTTCGTTGATAACCCCGATAGCCCTGGGTGTATGTAATTCTCCTGGCTCATTGCCTTAACATCTTTAACTACTTTCAGTCTGATTTATGTGACATGTTTAATGGGCGTTCGCTTTGAATATGGTTCAATTTTATGGAACACGCTCATTAAACGTTGAAATTGTTGGTGGCGGCTGGAAAATGTAGAAAACGCTGTAGAAAAACTACATCAACAGTGAATGTCCACAATGTGAAATCCGTATCGAAAACTGGAACACACAATATGGAAATTGACTTCTATTGTCATTTTTATTGCCTTTACTAATGGTTTTTGGCTTGTCATGGTGAATTATGGTCAGACAAACACACACACACAGGCTCGGGTAGGTGCCAGGGCCACGCTTTCAATGCGAGGGCGGCGGTCAAGGATAACTGCAGGATGTGGACAGGGGACAGGCGATGAGGGTGCAAGGACAAGGGACTGGAGAGAAGGATCACAGGACACACACTCCCTCCCTGGATCTGCCCCGCTGTCAGCAGGCAGCAGGCGGCTGGCAGCAGAAGTCAAACGAATTTATAATTTATTGCCCACACATTTGCTTGCAGTTGAGCGTAAAGGAGGACGGTGCACGTAGCCGGCATCTCTAGGATTTGCTCTGGACACCCAATCCATTATTGTTCTCATATGGTTTCCAGTTTGTCAGCAGCCACAGCAGCAGCACCGACAGCGACAGATGTATTTTATTTCCAACCAGTGGGCGGGACCGAAGGCAAGGACGCGCCGTCCGTAGAATGCAAGGACAGTTGAGACGGACCCTTGTGTCCGTCTCAAATGTAAACAATTTATTTTGATCTCTACGTATTAAGTGCATCGAAATGTGTTTGAGAAGGAAATATGGAACTATTTTGGGAAAATATTCAATGCAAAACAGTTGTGCAAGACAGGCGAGCCTTTATTTGTTATGGAAACTATTACTACCTTAGTCTAAAATGGAATGCTTTTATCTAAAGCTAAAGTACTATAACCTCTTATTCTGCAAATAAAAATTATTAGGTGAGCAGGAAATAAAATTTCAGTTAATTAAAAATGTCTCCTATGCCAAGATCCTCTATGAAACTTATTCAAAATTTTTCAAAGTGTTAGATCGATGTGAGCTTCCTTCAAAGAACGCTCTTTGTGTTCAATTGGGGTGTTGGAGATCACCCACAATCTGTAATTAGTATGATCAGCATGTACAATTGCTGTCATAAACAGCCAAAAACATAAAACGAGTTCGTGGACAGGAAATCTGGCGCTACATGCGCACACCTTTTGGTTTTGGGATGAGGCCAAAACTTATTTATTATTATAATTTTTCCTGGGCTAGCTATCCCCGGAATGGCCACATAAACAAATCAAATGTAATAAAACTCGACCCATAAATTATCAAAAGTCTCCGCACTCACACACACCCACACGACAAAAAATAATCGTAAGGCACATAAAAATTGTGTCATAATAATAAATTTAGTTAGAAATTTAGCTGAGCTGAGAGTCTCGGAAACTCCCCAGCGGCTTCCTGGGAGTGCGCTTGGCGATGGGCATTTTGGATTTTTATGATATATTTTATGGGTTTTTATTGTAATTACGTACAAATTTGTGTGCGTTTATAAATTTTATGAGTTTGCGCCTTTCCACGAAGTCATAAAAATATGAAATTCATACAAAGGAAGCAGATAAGGACAGACACGTACTCCCCGGCGTTAAAAGGGAGTGTCAACCCGCTGACTATAGACTACAGGCTACAGACTACAACATTGTGGCCCTACCAGGGAGCTAACTGCCCCATCACGTGCATCTGCTGGGCACATTCGCTCTTTGTTGAATTAGCTGCAAGTGGAAATTGAAATGGGGAAAGGTGAGAGGGATCGGATCGAGCCATTATCAGAGGCAGCCAAGTGGCTGGCGCCGAGGCCCGTGCACTTATTAAAAATTATGCCGCATACACCGAAGCGAAGCGGCAGCCCCTGCCCATAATTACATGAAATTTTCGTGGAAATTCAGAACACTTGGTTTGGTGCCGCCCCTCCCCCAATCGACACTCTTTGCTGCTACGTGGCATAATTAAGGCGAAATGCATTCGGGCCGGAGGAGGCACGCTTCCCTGCCTGATTTAATAAATGGTAATGTGGTTAATGGTTTTTTATGACAATTAGTAGTTGTAATTTCTGGAAATCATAACCGTGTTCGCTGTTCGACGTTCGAGTGCCTGTGCATGACGCAAGCCATCACACACCGTAATGACTTAACTTGCTTCGTGAGTGGCGTCGGCAAAAAGCGTTTGCATCGCGGTGCATTATTGTGGCAATTGCCGTCGTTGAATAAAAATTACGGGGAACGGTTTAAAGTATAAAGAATAATTACTGGGGCAACAATGTACCAAAGATTTTTCGCTCTAATAGAATAAGTTAACTCGAGAAATTACTCTTTATTGAAAGGAAAGGGGTGTTAAGATTTGAGACTCGAGTTTATGATAAATCAGGAAAGAAGTGTGGTACATTTGGTAAAGCTAAGAAAAATGTTGTAAAAATAACGTAGAAAAAATGATTTCATAATTTTTAGAGCTCATTTCAAAACTAAGGTTCGATTCTGGACTAACCATGGACAAGATAAATATACAACATCTTTATTTTGTTATAATTTCCATCCTAACAATTGTAGTTATCATTTTTCCTTGATCCTATTATAAAACCTATACGATTTATGTGATATTTGGCATGAGACAGGCAAGAATATTTAGCTTTCCTACCTAATGTTTTTTTTTTATTTTATGTTTAAGCTAAAGTTTCCTAAAATGCGTAGAGCAGTGGAAGTGATATAAAAAGTTTCCTTCTATTATACTTAATCTAATCTATATAAAATATAACAATATAATATAATATAATTTCAATACATTTTAAAATTTATAAGTAATTTGTTAACCTTTTTTAAGCACGACTTCTAATTTAAATTTAACTAAATGTAACTCCTAATTAAACCCTAAAGTTATGAAAGTTTATACTATATTTTTTGTAAGCCTTTTAAAAGTACTTCAATCTTAATGAATAAACCTTAAAGAAGCCTGTACTCTGTTTTAAATGAACACCCATTTATCCAACTAAAAGGCAGGGAGCTGCCTTGTGATCGAAAAGAGGAGTTAAGCGGGCCCAATCCGGCTGGAGAGTCAGAAACCCGAGCCGGTTGTAAGCCCGCAGCCTTACACTTACCTGAGCCTGCTCTCCTGCGGGCCCTGCTGCCCCTCCTCCTGGCGCGATGCATCTGCGAGTCGGATAATTACGAAATCCGCTTAACCTCAAACGTTGTGTAATTCAGCGTACTGTCCGCATAACTGTAGCGAGTCGGTGGTAATCGTAGGCAAATAGCAGGGGAGCCTAAATGTGTCTGCGCAAAGAAAGCGGCATGTTAAGTACTTAATAAAATATCCGAGCATTGCTGGAACTAAGCCGCCAACAAGGCTGCGCTCGTCGCCTTTTTCCCTAATGCGTTCATTAGCGGAAAAGCTACCTCAAAGTGTATGCGTTGTTGTGGAAAAACGCTAACCAAGCGGTTCTGCCAAAGCAACTGGCGGAGGGCTGTTCATGTGCGGCAATGCGATACCTCGCCCAGGCCTCCGTGTGTGTAAGTCTCCGGGCTGAGCGTGTGCTGAGTGCTTAAATACTTAATGCGGTTGACTGAATTTTAGCGCATACTTATTCACTTACTTAACCCGAAAACAGAATTAAACCCAGCCAGCCAACCAGCCAGGCAGCCACGGCAGAAAACCCGGTCGGTAAGCTGACAACGATACCCACTGTCGCACTGTCGAGACAGGCGTCTGGGTAAGGAAGCGGGAAAGAATTGCGCCCTGGCATTTCCACAGCTCATCCTACTTTTGTCACATGCGCTTTGCTGCCCGGTCTAACTGCTGACCCTGGTCAAGTTCCGTTCCACTCGGTTCCATCGGGTGCGCCACGCCCACAGCACGGACCTGCTTATTTAGTAGTTACCACTTCCTGTCGCCCGGTATCCTTGTCACAGCCGCTTGGGGTTAACCTCAAAGCCCAGGTCCCCGGGTAACGTGTTCACACTCGTGTATTTGTGGCTCTACAGCTGCGGAACACGTCGAAAGGGTATTAGGGTATGTGGCTTGTCTCTTAAGGGGAAAGGTTTTAGCAGAAGTTAACAAGTAGGGGTTAAATTAATATGATTTACTTGGACTTATTGGGATTTTTTAGCTCATTATATCTTTATAATTATTAAAGTATTTCTGTTATTAGAAAAACATTATAAAAACCTTTAACAAAAAGTCTCTCCTTTTCTATATCTAGAGATAAATATATAATCTTGAAAATACTTTTGGTAATAAATATTTATTGTAATTAAAAAATTATTAAAAATAAAATAGCTCCCTTGTACCCTATTTTTATATTGTTCAGCGTATTTAATTAATTAAAGAGTATCTGCAATTCGTTCCCTCTTACTTAGTTCATTACCTTCACAACATCATCATCGTTTGACATTTGAAAGGTGCAAAAAGGTTTGTTCTTTCTTATTTAATCTTCCGCGGGCCTCTCCCCCTTCGGAAGGCACCAATCAAATGCACGAGTCTACACCCATTGGACTGCAACCGACAATTAGCAACGTGTGGTTTTCGACAGCTGCCAGAAATGGTTTCACATGACGACACCGCGCAGACCCGTATCCTTCAGAAATTTCGAGACCCCTCCCTAATTGACTTTTAATTGAAGGTTGTTACTATTACCTGGTCTAAGTATCTCCTAGAGAAAGGTGATTAATTGTATGGCTTATGCGAAAGAATTAAGCAAATTACACACTCCGCTCGCCAAGACCTGGGAATCTTTAATTATTTCCGCAGGGCTACTCCTATGGCTTCCCGACTATTGAACACTAGCGCACCCACGCTTGCCCTAATGTGGCTTAGGCTAGGTCGGTGTGTACTAAATATCCGGATGAAATGTAATTAGCGGCAAAGCCTTCCAAGTACGCCCTAATCTTTGCTGGGGGTACACACATAACTGTGGCCAATGATCATGTATCGTAGGGTTAGGAAAAAGGGACGTTTTAACTTTAAGTAATAAGTTTCTAAAATTTCAAAAAGTTACCATTAAAGTTTCAGGTGAAAAGAGAATCATTCCCTTATTGCTATTGTTACTCCTAAGATTAGCTTAATTGTCTAAGCTAAAAGTAAACTGATTTGAACAAAATGCATAATCGATAAGCCTAATGGTTGGGGGCCCTAATCGCCTTCCCCAGAAACTCATTTGGCTAACAATAGCAGGGCACATTCCGAAAGTACAAATATGCAGATCGGCTTAATTATCATCAATTTGAAGCAATTAAAATGTCTGCCAGAACGGTGGAGGAGTCGAGAGTCTGGAGTCTATAACCCTAAGCCCATCCAGCTTGTAAAACAAGCCGCAGCAACTACGGCGACGACGACGACAGCTGAACAGATAACAACATTGTCGAAGGGAGGAGCAGCCACAGACACAGCCACTGCCATGGATGGCAGCAGCAACAGCAACAGGAAGACAACTCAACGACGCTTAATTAATATAAATACAAATGGCTGGAGTTGTCAGGGAGGGATTCGGTAGGCGCCAAGTACGTTGACAATTACTTATAGGATTTTGGTATGCCAGAGTGCGTGTGGCTGCCTGGCTCGATGGGCGAGCGGGGAGGAAGACGCTCGGGGCGCCAATAAAATGAAAATTTCCATAGTCTCCTTAGTGCACAGCGATTTCCATAAGTAGCTGGCAGGTAACGTAAGACTGAGTAGCTGAGCTGGCTGGGGGTTGGACATGGACCCCACAAAATCCCTTTTAATATTGTCGATGGGTTCCTCACCGGCTGCATATACAATTAGTGTGGCAAAGCTCCGGGGCGGGGCGGGTTGGGTCTGGGGCGAATTAAGGTGCATAATTACAAGACCCAAAACAACCATTTTGTGGCTAAGCATATTAGATTTTATTAACTTCACAGCACAACTACCAACGCTACGTCCCCCATTACGCTCTGGAGCTCATCAGTGGCGTTGCCTGGGTGGAGTTACTTTCAGGTTCGTTGCGTTTGTTTGGGTTTACGTGACCATATGCAAGGGAAATATTGCCTGGCAGCTCGGAAGGGAAATTGGCAGTAAATCATTGAAGCAGTAGCATTGATTATCATATCTGTGTGGGATTAAAATGTTATTTAATCAAGGGGAAAGGCTTAAGTAATGTTTGCTAATTGTGTGTCCATAAAACTGTAATATAATGACATTTTTAGAGGAAGATCTGCCTACAAAAACGTTTTCAGATAAAAAATGAAAAGAAAAACACTTAAAAATACTACAAAACAATTAAGATTAGATCGATTTGCTTTAGTTTTTATGAAGTGTTATATAAGAATATATTCTCTCTGTATAAAAAGATCCCGTAAAGATCTGGTAATTTCATGCATAACAAGAAAGGAAGCTAACTTCGGCACACCGAAGTTTGTATACCCTTGCAGATTGGT
>JAEIIJ010017126.1:0-13333 GCA_018904815.1 Drosophila ogumai | reverse complement strand
GGAATAGTCAGTTACTTAATGCTTTCGTTACTATTTGGGTTTAATGTTGTAACAGATATTCTTCAAATAAATATTCCGTTTTTGGATTTTATACCTTTTTTCCCTAACCCAGAAATGGGAATATCTCAGCATGTGCCCAATTTTTGTCACTAGCTGGGATTCATTTTCACAGAGCTTCCTTTGAACTTGTGCCCTTTTTTATTTACTTGATGATGACATCACTCGGCACTGCAGCTTCCGTTTAAGCTTAGCAAATAAGGAGGACTTCATTTTAATTTCGGCTTAAAGAGAGATCCCCGAATGCATTGCTATCTAGGAAATTTTGACTATCGCGGCCGTATCGATTAAACGAATTTCCGTGACTGGATTATAAAAATATTGGAATCCATAAGGAAACCGATTCCGATGGCGATGGCGATGACGATGCATGCATCAATTTTCACTTTCCACGATACAAGATACTTAAATACTTACTTATATAAGTGGTGTAGGTTAGAGTCCCCCGCGCAGAAGTCGAAAAAGAAATCCTTGTACGTGAGGTTTGTCTTCGAGGTCACGTGGGAAACGTCGGCAAAAAAGACAACACGTCTTAACCGCCTGAAATTTCACCTCGCTGCTGTGTAAGCCAAAGATTGAGATCCCCAGCAAAACACAAATGATGCCCACATATTAAATTATGAAATAAACAACGCAAAAAATGAGGTTTATGTAAAGCCTTTGGGGAATGCCTCTTGCGAATTAATTATTATTTATTAATTGTTATTCAAAGAGTGTAAGCCAATCTTTGGTGATCTTTTGTTTCGCATTGTGTTTTGCATTGCGTGGATTTTGCAATTCGAGATGAAAGTTTGTCGCATGCATTACCGAGATTACATCACAGGCAAAGTGAGATGGGGCTCGGGGCCGGGGTCTCCACGGGGGAGTCACCTCCCAACTGAGGCAGTCAGTCATTCAGTCAGTTCAGTTGGTCAAACATGTTTACATAAAGCTAAATATAGACACGGACAAATGTACGAACAGGACACTGGAGCAGGACGGGAAGTTACCCGGGACCCGGGACAGAGAAGGAGCCAGAGCCAGAGCCAGAGCCAGAGCCGGGCTCAGATGGACAGCCAGTCAAATGGTCTTGTTAATTTCCATTTTTCTATGCAAATTCCAACTTCCTCGACACAAACACACACGCAGACGAAAATGGCAATAAATGCAGGAGGCCGAAAATTTGACTTGCCATAAAAATTGAAATCCAAAATGTGGCAACAGAGGGAGAGGGACGATGGTGCACAGTCAAAAATATATTTATATTTAAAAATTAATCAGGTTTTTATCTCTGTTTAAATATATATCTATCTGCAATTTTCTAAACATCACAACATATCCGTATTCCCTTAAGAACTAGCTTTATATAAGTTCTGCAACCAATTAGCTCATAAATTTAAACTTCTAAAATCAGTTAAATAAATACCAATAATTTTGTATTAAATAACAATCTTTGTTAGATCAAGTTACAAGTGATCTCAGTTTCTTACTGTGTTCAGTGGGCGTCTGTTAGGCAACCTCTGTGGGGGCAAGGAAAATGGGGAAAATGGAAAATATGCCACAGACACATGACACACACAGACAGGGACAGACATCATCGGCGGAGAAAAGTCAACGTGCAAAAATAACAAACAACTGTCAAATGTCTGACAAACGAGACAAGGAAAAAGACAAAACTTGCGCACAACCACCGGCAAAAATAATAATAATAACAACACGAGGAAGACGGCGTTGTGGGCCAGGATTAATGGGAAGCCAACCGAGACCAAAACGCCGATCAAATTGCATTAACACACAGAAAATGCGAGTATCAAATTTCAGTCACTGAGCTGTGTTTAATTAGGGGAAATTTCAAAAAGATACATTATAACGGTGTTATTTTAATAAAAAGCATACTGAAATTTGTATTATTTTAGGGGTTTAATAAACTAAATTATTTAAAATAGCAAGTACAGTAATAAAATCATAACCATCAGCTACCTTTTAATGAAACAAACTTTTGATAACCCCGTTTCGTAAATGCCTTAAATCGCTTTCTGGTATTCCCAGCTGCAAGCGAATAAATAAATCCAACCATTATCACTTTACGCCGGGTGTTAAGCAATTTCAGTTGATTTTATTACTTTTCTGCGCTTTTCCTTTCTGTTTTATTTGTTGGTTTTTGTTGCCCGTCGTCTGTGCCTGTTGGTGGCTGTGTGTTTGCTTTCACGCGGAATTTTAGTCGGAGCAATCAATGTGAATGCTCCAGAGATTGAGGGGGTTTCTTCTGCTCTCCGATGAGGTGGAGTGGAGCGCATTGCAGACTGGCGAAAGAATGCTGAAATTGAAGACGCACTGCACTGGATGCTTGCGTAACGAATATCTGCTGTGTGTTGGTACTTGTTGTGGCTGCTGTCGCCTCGGCTGACTCCTCTTCTGGTTGAGCTGCTGGTGTTATCAACGGTTATTGTTAGCGGCTTCTGTTGACAATTGCAGGGGGTATTCCCAATGGGTATATTAGTGGGGTCATCTGCTTGGTTCTGAGTATGTTTTTATTATAATTATCAGTTCATCAAAGTGTGTTTTAGCTAGAAATAAAAAGGTAAAATTTCTTTATAAAGCTACAAATGATATTTAATACAAAATCACCTTTATATTAATGATTTAACAACTGATTAAGTTATATTGTTTTTCAAGTCATTCAACTGAATTTTATGCTGACACTAAATAGATAATCATCAAATGTGGCAGCTAACCAAAATAAATTTATTTAAAGTCTTTTGGCTAATTAACATCATTTTTATTTGTATTAGTTAGGGTTTATGGCAAACAGTTAATTCTATACTGCTTGGGCTATTATTTAATTTGAAATATTTTTATCTAGTAGTTCTTAGAGTATTTGAAGTGCCTAATACCATCAAACTAGAAATGACTAGTGTTATTGCATTGTCTGCCGCAATGTCTCCGCCTGGCAGACATTTCTCCAGCCCCATCTCCATCTCCGCCTGCAATCTGCATCTTCCGCCGTGGTCTGGACCCCGTTCCACGTCCATGAGAGGCCATCTGGAGAGGGGGAGGAGGAGGAGCACATGGGCATGTCATTTCTTGGCTTCGTCGGGCATCTTTGGCATTTCTTAAATTTGCTTTTGTGTTTTGTGGATTTCCCGCCGTGACGCTCTCCTTGGTATTTCCCAACAATCCCAACTCGAAGTTGGGTTCCTCATTTTACTTTTTTCTGCAGCAGATTTATAATTATTCATTGGTTTTTGCACTCGCCTAGCACTTGATCGTCTTGAGGGGCGAATAAAATTCACATCACGTATGCGACGGGTGGGCCCAGTGAGAAGCGTCAAACAAATGTGTTGTATGGGGTAGAGGAAAAGCCTTATTAAGCCAACGAAAACTATAAATCATAATGACTATAGTAGAGGATTCGCTTATTCCATATATTATAATAATGTCTAATTATTTGTGAAATACCAGTTTACAGGACACACCCAACTCTTTTGAAGAACTCCACACAGTTATAAATATAATATACACTTTTGCTATTTAAGGACCACTGTTCTTTGTCTATTCAGTAGACCTTTTACTGCACTTTTCTAATTATTTATTTCCCTTAACTCATGCAGCCATCATATTCACATCACGTATACGAGGAGTGGTCCCCATAAGAATCGTCAAGTAATTGCATTTGATTGCGGGAGGAAAAACCTTATTAAGCGCTCGAAATACTATAAATTATTTGAACGCTTTAAGTTATCCGTTGTCGAATTTCTTCACCCGTTTCTCCTTTTCACAAATACAGCTCATTATTTGGGTAAAAACGCGCCTGTCAAAAATTGAATAGGGAAAAGCCAAAGCCTCGTTGAAAACGAAAAGATATAAACTAGGGAAAAGAGATGGAAAAAGAAACACAATGGCTGGCAGTTGGTCTATTAGCAGCAGAGAGCTCCAGAGGCGAGCTGTGCCGCCGCATAATGAAAGCGAAAATTTAAATTTTTGATACAATTTGCAATTTTGTTGAGCCGCTCTTTGGATCCTACTCCTACTTCAGGCCCACTGTACTCCATCATTCAGCGATCTCCCAGTTGCCACACCGAGAGAAAAAACTAGTAAAGATTTGAACAATAGATACCTAAAGATAGATAAACAACACTTTAGTAGATCACATTCAAAATATGAAACTTTACAAGTCAGATTTTATTATTGTAATTTACTTAAAAATCTTTCTTGTTGATTTTTTGTTTTATCGATTTTCTTTCTGTGGCTTTTTTAGTTGGCAGTTTTCAGTTTGCAGTTTCCAGTTGCCACAAGCGGCGCAAAAGTCGACAAGTCGACAAAGAAAACAATTCATCATGTTGAACATGGAGGAACCTTTTCGGTTTTCCTCGAAGTTGCAGCTCGGCTTCAATTTATGCGGCGCTTAAATCGATTGCTTTGCCACATTGCGGCAATTGGAGCTGCTGTCCACCTCCACCTCCAGCTCCGACAGCTCCAGCTCCTCATCCAGCTTCGCCAGCCTCGAAAGCTTCTCTCTAGCTCCCCGATATCTCCTCGAGAAACCCCCAGCTGTGCGGAGTGGTTGTCGTTGAACCGTAAAACTGAAATATGAAGCGGCACGCGGAGGGGTTTTTGGGTGATGCTTTGCGGGTGGATCGGATCGGATCGGTATGGATCGAGTGCCAAGAGCCTGGCATCGCGTTGAGTGACCACGGACCACGGACCACAGACCATGGAATCTTGGGGCCACGAACCGCGGAACAGGCTCTTGCTTCATTAAGCTATTCATCCATCCATCCATCCAGCGATCCAGAGCCGTTCGATCCACTCGGTGCGATCGTGTTGTTTTATTTCGCTCTTAAATTTGCGCTAACTAGATGTCGCAATTGAAAGTAAGCTGTCAAATATTGTCGGCGGGGGTGTATAGCATACTTATGCTATAGTGTAGGCGAGCGGCGGCATAACTCCTCATTATAATGAAGAAAAGGATTCCGATCGATCGGTCTGATGATGTTTTATGGCACTAAGAAATAGGAAATGATTATGTACGAGTAGGTTGCCATCATTACATACTTTTAAATCTCTCAATACGGAGCAAAATGGATAAATTGAAAGTTGTTTCAAGTTTCTTCTGGTCCTCTAATAATTTTACAACCACAAAAATCCTATAGTCTTGGCCTTGGCAACAAAAGAAGTTTATAGATTTATGATTGCCCAATGTCAACGGACTTGAAAGGCGCTAATTCGGCATGCTAAAACCTCCATTCGATTGCGTCAGAATCCGTTAATAAAACTTTCGTTCATCCGGAAATCAAAGTTCAAGTTTATCACGACCAACGATGGTCATTGCATAAAACGTAATAGATTTGTTTTCGCGCAATTCTAAAAGCCTAATGGCGATCCTCAATTGAAGTTCAAGGTGAGTTGTCAAGGACTTGTTCCACTCGACTTCGGCTTCAATTGTTTTGAACGCTCTCGACCAAAAAAGACTCTCCAAAAGTCTTACTTCAATGTGGTCATGTGCAAATTTAATTACTGAATCACAGCCGCAAAGCCTTCAAAAATAAGTTAGGCCTGAGGCAAGACAAGAAGAAACAAACCAGAAAAGAAAGGTGGCTCTGGATACCCTTGTCAATTTTTTCTTGGCAAAAACATTCCAGTTCCAAGTGACAGGTACAGGTATATTTCTGTTCCCCAACTATTCCCCCCTTGAGAGTTATAGAAAAAAATCCGAAACTGACATATTTTTGCAGCTGCTTAAAATAAGAGAGCCTGGGGCCGAGTGTCAAAAGAACATGGCAAATCTTTTAGTTTCGTTGGAGCTCATGCTGCTGCGGCTGCTGGCTATAATTGTTAATAATAATTTATGCTAATTTTTGTTAGCACCTTTTGAGCTTAGGCCAGGCGTTTCACCAATTCATAATGTTTGTGATTTGTAAGACCAACAAAAGGCGGCGAACGGAGCTTGAGAGCTGCTGCTAATGCTGCTGCTGGCGAATTCTCTCATTTTTCGGAATGTGGCCAGAAGAAACGTGTTTTCTAACAAAGGCCGACGCTTAATGGGTCGACAAATACAAGCCGCAATAAATAAATAATAAAAAGAAAATGCCCAAAAGGGATGGGGGAGACCGCTGTGTGCGTGAATATCTGTGGGTCTGCGTCTGAGCGACACTTGATCTGCACAGAAACAAAAAATGGAGTGTCCATCAAGTGATTTAATGGCTTAAGAAATTTAATGATATAAGTAAAGATGTGTAGAAGGAATATTAATACTGTTGCTCAAAAGAATATATTACATTTATTACCTACAAAAATATTATAATCATTAATATAAACAATTGTTCAAAATTATTAGGTATTTATTTTTCTATTAAAAGGGTATATAAAATAATTTCTTTCTGCCGACTTCTTGATTTCAATTTCGATATTCACCTGCTTTGATTTTCTGCGTGTAACTGAAAATCTTAGAGACGCGTTTATGTGGGCGATGATCTCACCGCCGGAGCCATTTAATTGGCCCCAAACCGAATCCGAATCTCACTTTTGGCCCTGTCGTCTTCCCCCTAAACTTTCTTGTTATGGATGTGGCGCGCGCTCTGACCGAATTCGGAAGATGAATGTGCCACAAATGCATGTGGAGTGAGCCACGGGTGAACTGGTCGACGGGAAATTAAAATAAATCTCTCAGGGCCATAAAAATCGAGTTATCTCGTAATTTCGTTAAATCGTAATTGTTTATGCAAATTCCGACCGTCTGACGCACAGTTACAGATAATGCTTCGAATGCAGGGACTGTCATGGCATGCATTTCCACTTAATGTATTTGGACAGTGCGGAAAGCGAACGGATTCGCATTTGCATCAGAATTGTGATTGACAGTCGTCGCACATGGCGTATACGCAATTATGGATGTGCGACTATTCAGACATTTCCTAGACTGCGCCGCCCGGGTTCCATTTCTGAACACACATGGCCAAGGGTTCTATGTACATTACAGCAGCAAATTGCCTTAGCTCACTCGGTCCCAAATCTAAGCACAGCTAGATGGTTTTTAATTAACCCATTTTTAGTCATTTGCACATCCGGCAATTGGGGCAGGAAATGACTTCTTCCAAGCGCCGGCCTGAAGATTGAAAAGCACAAAAGGCCCCGAAAAAGTAACTCGTCGTCGATGCAAAAACAAAACCTAAATTTAAGGTTGACAGTGGAGTCTCAAACTTGTGAGGTTTTAACGGTTTTTAGTTGTAATAAAAATGACAAAACGAAGTTAATATAAATATGTGAATTAATTACTTGAGAAAAAATGTGACTAAAGCGTATGCTTTATTTTAAACCTTCTTAATTTCAAAATGATTTGAGTAAAATTTAATTTTAAATATTTTTTATTTTAATTTTATTATTAAAACATTAATGTAAATGAAAGTTTCGTAAAAAAAAAATAATAATAATAAAATAATAAATCTTAATTCTGTCAGTTCTTGTCGTAATTAATGGTAATACATATATTTTATTAAGATCATTTGCAGCAGCTTGTTTTCTATCAAATATCAGTTAATTCCTCAAAAAGAATTTATTAAATCAATTTGAATAAATTGTTACTTCATTTCACAAAGACTTCAGACTCTCGAGAGTTCACTGTATTTGTAAAAATAAAAACAGTTGCCAAATGCGGCTTACGGTTAACGATAATGATACGACTGCCGATGATGATGTGATGATGTTATTAGGAGCAGAGCCCGTTTGTCTCACAGACAGACTGACGACGCGATTGCGATCTGTAAGATCTCGGCAGCCTAAACTCCAGTTTGTGATTTTTTATTTTGGCATTTGGTTATTTTTTGTGTCTTTTGGTAGACCTAATTGATTCAATAATCAAGGTTTTAAAGCCGCTTCTACAACGATTTTCGTCTGCTGTTTCAGGTCCCCCCGAGAAGCTGGCAAAGTGGAGACTCTGAGCGAGAGAGCACGGCGTGGGAGAGAGAGAGAGAACGGAGCGCCAGCCACTGCACCTCGGCAGCGTTCGGCGGCGTTCGGCAATTGCCCGAACGCCAGAATCTCGTTTTCCGCACATTTTCCGTTCGTGAGCCCCGTATGCCACAGCAATCTTTTTTCGTCGCTCGGTTCGGTCGGTTCGGTTCGCGGTCGCTCTGAAGGCAGAGTGAGTACTCGTCGAGTATCGAGTACCAAGTACTGAGTAGTGAGTGATTTCGGGTATTCGAGTGCCTGCGCGCAGGCGTCGCGGCTGCTGGGATAAAAAGTTATTGCTAATTGCCAGAGGGCTGCCAAAGTTCGTTGGAAAAAGTTAATGCCCGCAGAGAAAAAAAGCCACGAAAGTCCAAAGCCGAAATAAAAAAGTGCAAAAATCCAAATGTGGCCAAGTCCAAAGGCAAAACAACAAGAATAAAACTCACTCTGCGAATTCGACGGGTTTCGTTCTTATCGCGCTTTGTATTTACCTTTTTTTTCTGCTCAGTGCTTGACCATTAAAAAAGAACACAGAGATCCTTAAGCCCCCAACTTGGCGTTATTTTTAGACGATAAAAGAGTCTGGGATAGCCAAGAGGCCGAGTGGAATCGGTGAATCGGGGAATCGAGGAGCCCAGAGCCAGCGGAGACCAGCAAGAAAAAAGCAGCCAAAACGACTGAAACTGCCACGAAATGGGCACCAAGTCACCCGGTGGTCCACAGCGCTGCCGACTGATCTTGCAGCGTTGCCTGGCCATTCAGCTGACCAAGCCCGGCCACACGCCCGAGGACTTTTGGATGTACGACTCGGGATATATGATATTTCAGGTGAGTTTCGTCGGTCCCCGTTTGAGTTTGAGCCCGCTTCGCAGATTCGATTCGATTGCCAATGCACGCAAAGAAAACAGGGAAAAATAAAAGAGATTTAATGGGGTTTCAAGTAATGTGAAATTTGGTATGGCCTCTGGCAAGGATTAGATACAGAAAAAAGTAACGAAAAAGCTATTAAAAAGATATAACTGAGTAATAGAACAATTTCGAAATGAAAACTTGGGACTTGAAATACATAGCTACGCGGAGATCTATATTAAATTTGTATATTATGGTACTTGTGCAAAATTAGATAGATGGAAAAAATAAATATTTTTAAATTCCTAACAAATTTTATGCTAAACTCATTTTAGTCTTAAAACATTTTCCATAATTATTTTATTACATTATTGAGTTTCTAAACTTTTAAATGTATCTTCTGCTTTATGTCTCTCGATCTGCTATTTTAAAATGCTTTTTCAGTAGGAAAATCTATATATTTTGCTAAGCTTTTCCTGAATCTTAAGAGACAAGAAGTGCCTTATTGATATTTCTTTCTCTATTCATAATAATTACTCCTCAGTTTTTAGATGCTGCACCTTCTTAAGACTTTGGTGCTTTCTTTTCTCTAAGGATTCTTGAGATATGTAAATTAGCCTCAAAATAATTAGACCCAAGAATTAATACCATGTTCTTAGGTGACATTTTTCTCTGTGTGTGGCCCCCGCGATGGCTTTTTGCTTCTTCTGCTTTTAATGTGCAAGGAAACTGGTTTGCGAACTGGTTGTCCAGCTTGAACTGCAAAAAGTGCGTGAGGCTGGTGGAACGAGAGGACAATACTCGGACGGAAAAGAGACGGTGCGATGAGAGGTGACGATGGACTGAAACTCCCGCTCAAGGTCGCCGGGGTGGTTTTTGACGGGGCTCGAATGGGTTTAGATGGAGTGGGCTGACATGGGTGGCGTTGTTCTCCTTTATTCGCGACCACTTCCCATGAAAATAAATGGCTCGGAACGAGCGTCGAACGAAAATCCCTCTTAACAGGTTGCTGTCGGGCTCTCCACTCCTTCCGTTCCTTCCCAAAGGCGTCACCTAGACTAGACACGGACTTGCAACAACCAATTGCACTTGCAAAACCCTGCCACGGCATTGCACACTTGCAACGTTTGCCATTTAAGCTGCAACTTGGGCTTCTTTATTGCCACCGCCGTCGCGGTTATTGATGACTTTCGAAAAGAAGCCAAAAGTCGCCTAAGTTTCTGGCCAGGAAGCCGTTGTTGGCCCCTAGATAATGCCCCGAAAAAAGACTCTTACATATAAATAAGTTATGGGTTCATGGAACTCCCAACCGCGCCAATCGAAGTTTATTCATTTCGTTGATATTTCAGTTTGAGTTCGTTTTGAATTTAAAATTTAAATGAATTTTCTGGGCTTTTGTGTTGAAGAGGCTGCTGCTTCCGTTGATTTTTCGGTTTTTTGTGTTTTTTATTTTTAATTCGTTTTATTCGCTGCCTGATTTTTATTGTTGTTCTTGCCATTGTTTATTGCACAAATTGCCACTAGAGGTGACGTCACTCCCGGCCGGACAAGTTCAAGTTTGAAGTGTTAATTGCTGGGATGTCAGACCCATGATGAGCAAAAAATCGGTGAAAAGTCGGTATGCTAATGGTTTCGGTTTAGTGATTGCCGTTGGGCAAGTAAATCGCAGAAAGACAGTCAAAAATCATCAACATTTCGATTTTTGTGGCCCAAGTTCTGAGAACTAATTAAATAAATTTGATATTTATGTAGATTGGATAATATTTTAAAGAAATATGTGCTTAGCAGCTTTAAGGTCTTTAATATATTATAAACCATTAAAGTTTTCTTAGTTTAAAACATTTCTTCAAGTCCAAAATACCCGCCTTAACAATACCTTCCAGGGTGAACCCCCATAAAGATCCATTTTTAGTTTCGGAGGCGAGACAATGGTCACCGACACCTCCCTACGAATCACTTAATTCCCTCACAATGCAGGCTAATTTCAATTTAATTGCCGGGCTGCCAAAAAGTGTGGAACTTCAAAAGGCAGGCCCGCAATTACACTTCGTCGCATACATTTTTTCGTCAAGCTCAATTTCTGTTGTTCTCGTTTGTGTTGTTTTATGTTTTTGTGTTTTTGCCAATTTGGTTTGCATTTTGCATACTAAAAAGTGTCGCATAAACATTCCCTTGAGGCGTACGTTGTTTTTTTTGGCTTTATTTTTGAGTGAATGTGTAGCTCGCGCATAAATTACAACACAATCGCCGGTTATTCATTTAGCGGGTTTTCCGGACCACTTCGGATGTGCTGTTCGAGCTGAGCTAATTAATACTACGTGCCTCTGGATTTTCTGTAACATTGACCAGATAAGAGCCAATGAAAAGCGTGCCCTGAATAGAACTATGAACTATGGGCATGATAATTTAGGGCAGCGCCACCGGAGAAGTGCGTGAAGCATGAATGGGGAAATGCTAATGCCAAGTGATGAATGGAAAGAGCTGCCAAAGAATTCCACTCAGGCAGCGAATGCATTTTCTCATAAATTTCGAGGCTCAATGAAGTGTGAACTATGTAGATTGAGGTGCCGGCGCTTCGTATTAACGAAGGGAAATAACTCCCCAGGGCGGGTCTCTTCTTCTCACAGAAAAAAGAAGCCATCGACCATATCGGCCGAGCAAGAGTTTCCGGTGTGGTTACTCAAGTTTTAGGGCGTGCCATAATTTAAAAACTTGGAATACTGCTGGGAAGCGCTTACGAGACAAAATTGGGGAAGGTTAAAGAATAACAATGGAAGTATATACATTGTATTTTTTGCCAAATGAGCCTATGAAGAAGAAATACATGAAAACTATAAAAATAAAGCCGAATGACAACTCATTATAAACAATATAAAATATAGCCTTGGCATTTTTGTAAAACTCTTAAGTTCTTAATGAAGGTAAAGAAAAGCTCAGTTGTATCTCTGTTATGTTATTAGTTATGTAAGCTTATTAATGTAAATCAAAGAAAGTGCTTGTTGCTTTTGTATATATTTCTCTTTAAAGCCTATTTACTTTTACTAGTACTTAGAAATTCTTCAATAAATAAATAAAGCTTTGTTGTTTTCCGCTAGGTGTAAGTTAAGACATAAGACATCAACAAAAGTTTGCTATTTTAACTTCCTCTCTGGTTACTTTATATTTATAGCTAAAGCAGTAAATATTTTTAGAAAAGCGTTAAGAAAGCTGACAACTCGCGATAAATCGTACTTAGCACGCATTTCCTTGACAATTGTATATTTAAAGCTGAAACGAAACATTTTATTTTTTTCTGTAGGAATAATAAATGTGCTGAAAATAGACAAAACCCATAAAGTTTCTCTTATTTAAGCCCTGATCTATGCACTCGTTGCCGGTTCCCACTAAAGCTCTAAATGTCAGTTTGAGGTGGAGAAACTGATTTAAAGCCGCAATGGCAGACTCAATTTCCAGGCATTTAAAATCTGTTTTTATTATTTGCGCAAATTTGTCAGGCGTGCGGCGTGGCTTTTGGAACTAAGCTAAACAACAAATACAAATAGAAAATACAAAAACAACGAAGCAGTCATACTCTTATTTCAATTATAATTGTATCTGAAAAGAGTAAGGATCTGTGAGAAAGCAAGATTAAGAGCAGTTTGAATTATAAATTCAATATTTCTTATAAGCATTTAATATTGAAATATTCGACGCTCTTTAACTTTTCAAGCTACTGATAGCTAGTCAAGATTTATTAATCTTTATTTCATATTTCTCATTAATATTTTAAGGTATTAAATACCCTCTGAAAGTGTGCTAAAATAACCAACAACAAACAACTAACAACAGACGACCCAAGACCGACTTGACTCCAAACTCTGATCTCTTAGAGCCCCGAGCTGATCTCTGAACTGTTTCGCTGTTTTCCGTTGCCGTGTTTAGTGTTCAGTGTTCGGTGTTTGGTGTTCGTTGCTCGGTGTTTAATGTCTGGCTGCACGCAAATGACTTCACCTAAATCAACTTGTTTTAGTTGTGCTTTTGGTGCCTTCGGTGCTCCCCTGGCCCGAAAGACAAAGCCAAATTAATAAGCCTGCAACAAGTTTTGAAATAGCTCAACGGATGCGAGCCGATTGCGTCATGTCTAGAGCGCGGGAGTTTCTTCTGGCAGCCTGAGAACCGCGCTCGAGATTTGCAAGGCAGCTCCGTAATAATAAAGTCCATAAAATAAAACCAGAGAAACCTAGCTTAAACTGTTAAAAAGCAAAAACTGGCTCTGGAAATATCACCGCGAAATGGAAAGTTCGCCGAGTCTGGGAACGGAATTGTTTGATCGGACTAGAACGAAGGAAAACCTGTGATCGTTATTAAAACGAAATATAAATTGGGAAAGGAAGGTTGACTCCGGCACGTTGAGATGGATCACAGTCGGATATATCCTTCACAGGCTTTAGGAGCTACAACTGGAAGCATTTATCAACATGTTGCATCTGTCATCTTTAGTTTGGCATTGTATATTTATTAA